>PVJO010004014.1:0-115003 GCA_004026905.1 Hystrix cristata
AGGAAGGGAAAAGCAAGAGTATGTTTTGAAAATTCCATCCTGAGATGATAGTGATGACTCCAAGAATGAAAAGGCACATTATTGTGAGAATTGTTGGGGACATGCTCTTCAGAAAAGTTGCACATATGTGTGTATAAAATTCTGTAAAAAGATAGGGGGAGAAAGAAAGGCAGTGGGTAGCCTTGTGTTTCACGGAAAAAGACTAACCGTTTTTTCTTCATCTATTAGCTTTTATCTTCCAAAACCATACTCACGGCCGGGAGATGCTAGACATCTTTGTGCACCAGCTGCTGGTCTTGGTCTCCTTTTTGGCAGGCCTGGTTGCCTTCATGGAGTTCCTCACACGGAACAATGTGCTTCTGGAGCTCCTGCGGTCCAGCCTCATCCTGCTGCAGGGGACCTGGTTTTGGCAGGTGAGTTGGGGCCTCCAGCTAACGTACCTGTATCTAGGCGTGTAGCTTCTCCCCTTGTTTGATGGGGCATTTGTGTGTTTAGACTTCAGAGACTTCACTCTGTTGTGCTGTCTGTGGTGAAAATTTGGGCCTCTCGGAAGGTGGTTTTTTGGGGGCGGCCTAGCAGCCCTGGTGGGGGCCTTGTCAAGAGCAGCTGGGTAGGAAGTATGGTGTGCACGTCTTCATCACATACCCAAATATCCATTCACGTAGGATCTCTGAGCTGTTGCTTTTCATTAGAAGTAAGTCCTGATGCTAAAGCAGCTTACCGTAGTAAGGGTAATGGTAAGCTTTGAGAACTATATGGAAGGCAAAAAGGGAGGAAAACTATTCTTTTGTAGAAACAACTATATGTTAGCATCTGTACTAGATTTCTGTGCACACATCGTTTCATTCAGTCCTCACAGCAATCTGGAAGTGATCATCTCTGATTCACAGCTAGGAAGATTCAGAGAGTCCCAGCGATTCTCCCAGGTTCACGCCACACTGGAGCTAGGATCTGAATCTGAGTTTGTCTGATCCCCAAATCCCAGGCTCTTTCCATTTGATGACATCAATTCCCTAGCCTTATTGTGTTGCTGAACATATGAATTCCAATTAGTGAACATGTATTTTATAAGTACTGATAAGTCATAATCCAGTATGCATGTATAGGGGTAAAGAAAGTCTGGGGTGGAAACATAATGTGGTTAAATTAGGAAAGACATCTTAGAATTTTAGTCATTAGAAGGTGGGATTTGGGCTGATGATGTTATTTCATTGATTTGCCTTTCATATGAGGAGTGATGAGCATTGGTAGGTGAGGAGTTAAGAAATATAAAGGTCAAAACAGGGTAGGAAAACTGATATTTAAACAGGTGACAGAACAAAAGGGCTATTGCAGCTAAGGCTTGTAAAGAGGAGTTACATTAATGGATTATTTTGAAGGAAAAATATTTAGAGAAAAATTTTAAGTACCTGGTAGTGTAATAAAACTGATGATTGGTAACTTTATCTGGTTTATATACGAAAGTTGTTTTGTTACATTATTTGTCATCTCCTGGGATCCTAAACAGAGTAAATAGAATGGAATATAACACACTATTATATGCTGTATTCCTCTTGACTCAATCTTTTATTATGTACATGTGCTATTAAAAAATAAAAATAAGGGGCTGGGAATTTAGCCCAGTGATTAGAGTGCTTGCCTTGCAAGCACAAGGCCCTGAGTTCAATCCCCGGCACCACAAAAAAAAATATAAATAAATAAATAAATAAATTCTAAAAAATTTAAAAGAGATAATTTCTGATCAATATGACAAGTGAGTTTGTATTTAAATGTATTTTGTCTCCTCTAAACACATAACAGTGACAGATAAGATACTATATTTAAAATACTGGAAAATAAAAAGGAAATTAAAAATAAAAAATACAAAAATAATAAAATGCCCAGCTACATTTAAGCCGAATAAATAAAAACAGGGTGAGAAGCCATGGGCCAGATGCAAAGTAGATATGCCCAGCAGGAGTAGAAGTGAGCTGCAGGCCTACTGATTCGAGGTCCAGGGCAGAGACAGTGATGGATGGTTGCCGGAAGGTGAAGTGAAACATTTGGAACTCTTTAATTGTGTTGTTCGTATATTCTATATTGTTATTTTTTTCTGCTTGATCTCTCACTTTGTGATATTAGTCTTTTAAAGTTTATTATTATAGCTTATTTTCAGTTTTTTGTTTGTTGTAAGATACCTTCTGATTTTCTGGGTTCTCTTCTTTGGTTGATGATCGTTTATTTTCAATGTCTTGTTTTTTTTAAAAAAAATACATTTATGGTTAAAAATTCTCTTTACCTACACTGTAGCTGCTTATTTGGCCAATTTTGAGTGTTGATTTTCCAGTTACTTTCTGACAATTTTTTTGAGGCTGCACATTTTTTGTGGCTCTGGGGTTCAAGCCCAGTGCCTTGTGCCTTTCTAGCATTACCCCACCACTGAGCAATGCTGCCAGCCCTGCGAGTGTGCTGTTAAGTTTCCAAACATATTCTTTCTCTTATTGCCATTTCTAAACTGTTTAGTGGAGAGAGAATGCATTCTTTCTGAACCTTTTCTGTTTGTTTGTCTAATTGGTACTTGGAATTGAGCACAGATCTTCATGCCTGATAGACAGGAACTCTATCACTGAATTACACCTTCAGCCTTTTTTGAAAGTTTCATTTTGAGATAGGGTCTTGCTAAATTGTCTAGGCTGTCCCAGAAATCGAGATCCTCCTGCCTTAGCCTCTAGATTGGCTGGTATTACAGGAATGTGCCAACATGCCTAACTTCTTTAATTTAAAAAATTGTCTAATATGCAAACAGAGGGGAAAGCTCCCTCTCAACCTATAATGCATAGTTTCCTTCCTGAATCATATTACATTTAAAGATGTTTCCTCAATAACTAAGCCACATCATGTAATTTTAAAAAAGAAAATTCTTCATGCACCTTCATTTCACAAGTCATGTTTTCTCCATGTCTTTGAGTGGGAGAATGTTTCAGGCTCCTTTTCTTTCTCTTTAGAGAAGGGGCAATCTGGAAATGAGGAAGCTGCTCCTGCTGTCTTCCATCTTCGTACTTTGGACAGCAGGTTCCTCCGCACCTCCTGGCTCCATCACCCCCACCAGATTTTTGAGGAGGATCTTGCTGTGCAGTCCAGACCAGCCTTTCTCTTGCTGCATAGCCAGGGCCTTGAACTCTTGCCTCAGCTTGGCGAGCGCAGGGATCGCAGGCTTTGGGCAAGGGGTACTGGTTTATTTTGGTCTCAATGGCTGTGTTGGTTAAGGCTGCAATAAAAAATTTTCACAAAGTGAGTGACTTCAAACAACAGAAATGACCTGTTTTATTGACCTGGAGGCCAGAAATCTGAAATGAAAGTATAATAGGGCCTAGAGGGGAAATCTGTGCCATGCTGCTTTCCTGGCTGGTTATTAGCAGTCCTTGGTATTCTGGGACATTTGCTGTGGGGCAGCACATCACCCTCACCTTCACCTTCGCCCTCTGTTATCATGCGATGTTCTCCCAGTATGTTTTTGTTATTCCATCTTCACATGGCTTTCTTTTTTATTACAATTAGTAATGCATAATTATTATTGATTGTTAATTATACCAATGAATGAGATTCACTGTAATAATTCCATGCACACATGCGTACATTTGGCATGATTTTGTGCACACTATTTCTATCCTCATCAGCTCCTCCCCTGGCACCTTTCCTCCTTCCTCAAATTCCTCTTCTATTTAGAGTGGCTGGCTTACTTTGCTTACCAAGAATCCTCCAGTTCATCCATTTTTCTGCAAATGATTGAATTTCATTCTTCTTCATGGATGAATCACACTCCATTGTGTATATACTATATTTTCTTTCCCTATTCATCTGTTGGTGGGCACCTAGACTGATTCCATATCTTAGCTATTGTCAATAATGCCTCAATAAATACAAGTACACAGTTATCTCTTTGTATGCTGATTTCACTTTCTTCAGCTATATAATCACCTGTAATCATTGGGTTATGTGGCAGTTCTTTAGTTTTATTTTTTAAGGAATGTTCATACTATTTTTCATAGTGGCTATCCTCTGCTACATTCCCACCAAAAGTATATAAGTGATTTTTTTTCTGCACACTCTCTCTAGAATTTGTTATTTTCTATTTATATTAGCCATTCTAAGTGGAATTAGATGAAATCTCATTGTGGTTTTGAGTGTGCATTCCTGAAAGCTAATGATGTTGAGCATTTTTCATGTATTTATTTGCCATTTACATTTCTTTTGTTGAAAAGCGTTCAGATCATTTACCCATTTTTTACAATGCAATATTTGTTCTTCCATTATTCCGGTTTTTTAGTTCGTTATATATTCTAGGTATTAATCCTCTGCTAGATGAAAAAGCTAGGAAAATTTTCTCCCATTCCGTAGGTTGTCGCTTCACTTTTTTGTTTCCTTTGCTGTGTAAATTATTTTTATTTTGATGCAATCCACTTGCTGATTCTTGCTTTCATTTCCTGTGCTTTTGGGGTTCTCTTCACCTGAACCAGTATCTTCAATCATTTCCTGTGTCCTTTCCTTCAGTGGTTTCAGTTTCAGGTCTTACCTCAAGGTCTTTCATCCATTTTGAGTTGATTTCTGAACAAAGTGAGGAAAAGGATCTAGTTTCAATATTCTGCATGTGGATATCTACTTTTCCCGGCATTACGTCCGAAGCAGGGTTTCACATGGCATTTTTATGAGGGTGCTGGTCATTGGATTAGAGCCAAATCAACTTCAGAATTACCTCCCTTAATTTGATCACATTTGCGAAGACCCTATGTATGAGAAGGTCACACTGAGGTAGTGAGGGTTAAAGTTACACCATTTTAGAGGACACAGCTTAGCTCACAACAGCAGTGAGCCTTTATCTCTGGGAACTGGAGCAAATCACTTTGTAATCAGGGGTTGATGGGTCTTGTGGGTGGCACTGGAGGAGCACTGGTGGGACTATCAGTCGTCAGGGATCTGGTCCATAGTTCCTTACATCACACTCCTACAAGCAATCTTTCTGAAACAGAATTCTCTGTCACTTCTAGAAATTGCTTTGAGCGGAGCACGAGGGAAGCAGATTTCATGGGTTGACAGCCCATTTTAAGAGAGGGGCCTTGGAACTGGGAGTTCATCATGTGACTTTGTGCTTGCAGTTTGAATCAGTGACTATACAGGATTTAAGAATTCTTGCTTTCTTCCAGAAGCTTCCAAGACCTGGCCTGTAATTACTTTGGCCTCCATAGAGAACTCTCCTAGAAGTATACGAAAGGCATAAAATAGCACTGTGTCCAAGCAGTAGGCAAACCAGCTAGGTAACATTCTGTCTGTATTTTCTGTGTATTGTTATCTTGTTAATTTTTCTTTCTTCTTTCTCGCTCTTTCTTTCTTTCTCTCTTTCTTTTCCTTTCCTCCTTCCTTCCTTCTTTCCTTCTTTCCCTCCTGCCTTCCTTTCCTTCTTTCTTTCTATTGATATATGTTTGTGATACATAATGATTACATTCATCCTGGGGAAGTGGCACATATACATATTGCATCTTAATCAATTTCGCTTCCTTTCCCTCACAGTCTTCCCCTCTCTTCTGATTGCCAAGTACCCTTTTCATCTTCACAAAGTCCTTTCCTGTTTCCTGTCTTTTCTGGTTCATTTTGCTCTTTAAATTATTTATATTTTGGGTCTCTCCTATAAGAGAAACCATACACTATTTAAACTTCTGTGTCTGATTCATTTCATTGTATTTCTAATTTAATGCCTGATATGTCTTCTGCCACTTTTATCAACACTTTTACCTTTTTTAATGTAGCCATGGTCTAATGTAGAGGCCTGTTTTTGTTTGGTGGGTGAGGGATAGTAGAAATGGTGTAGACATCTTTGCAATTGCTGGGGACAGAGGGACAGAGTCATGTACTAACTGTCTGTCTGTAAAATAGTCAATAAATGACTGCATTCTGTATCCTGGAGTGTAAAGGAGAGGAAGAAGTTAGTAGAAGGTACTTTACTAATTTCAACTAAAATGGTATTCTGGGAAATTTATGACTTTATCACCGGTTGATAAATGAAACACGTAAGTCCAGTGCAAAAAGGGAAAACCTTCGTCTGCTTTGCTCCATTTGGTCAAATGAATTGGCAGGGAGCACATGTTTCTATTCATATTTGCACTTGGGAATACAGGCCTAAAGTTGCTAGGTATTTCTATTCTTAGAAAAAGCTGAGAAGACAAATTTTCAAGTGATAGTACTTACTTTTTACATGATGGCAATGAATTGAAATTGTTTTAAAAATCTCTAGATTAGATAAAACATGTGTTTCAGTTACTTTTCTCTCATTGTTGGGACAGAATACTCGACACCCAAAGTTAGGGGAAGAAAGGTTTATTAGCTCACAGTCTGCAGAGGTTTCAGTCTATAGTCCGCTGGGACCGAAGCAGGGCGGCATGGCAGAGGCAGGGCGGACCGGCAGCCAACCGGCAGCAGGCCGGCAGCAAAGTAAAGTGAGGAAAATGCAAGGAATGTATGCAAATAAGCAGTGCAAACAAGCAGCTAATTAGCCTCTTCCTGTATCTTTTATCTAGGCTACCTGTCTCCAGGGCGGGCCCGCACTTCCACCCCCAATCTCAGTCTCACATCCTTGATCCCAGCAGAACGATGCCAAACCGATCAATGGATCAATTTAGTAATCACACACTCTAGATCCAACTATCTCTTACCACATGAGGCTTTGGGGGAACATCTAGACACAAACCATAACAACATGCCTATAATTAGATATGCCAGTGCTTTGAATTAAATGGATTACCAGTATGTAATCACTGCTTTGATGTAGTTTAGTTTGGTTTTGTTTTGTTACAGGGTCTTCCTATGTTGCCCAGGATGCCCTTGAACTCCTGGGCTCAAACAATCCTCCTGTCTCAGCCTCTCTAGTAGCTGGAACATACATAGAATGCCACCATCCTGGGCTGTAATCTGTGTTTTAAGAGTAACACAGGATTTTGTCTTCTTAGGACAAACTTCCATCTTAATTCTTATGTCCAACTCATATCAGAATTGCTAGATGACTCAGACTGACACTGTTATCTCTCTAGGCCACTGTCCTCCATATAGCCCTATGTGGAAAGGCTGTATGGGAAAGAGAACATGGGATAAAGAAAAAGAGGACATTCACTTGTTGGAGTCAGATACTCCTAGTTCGGAATCATGCCTTAGCCATTCAGCTGTTTTCAATACTGAGGAAGTTACCAAAGTTGCTGAGTTCCATTTTTCCCTCTAGTATGGTGGGTAACAGAGTTTCTTGGAATTGTTTTGAGGATTAAGAATTATGGTGAAATTTATGTGCACCAATGAAGGCAAGTGTCCTGGCATCTGGGAGACCATCTATGAGACACTGTAAGTGATAGCGCTTGCAATTAAAATGAATTCATAAATGGCAGCAAATCATTAAGGTACAAATCTTAGTTTTCCCTGATTTACTTAGATTATTTGAAATTTTGAGCAGAAATGGAGTTAAGATTTCACTCAGTGTCATAGACTAATTTTTCTTCTGTAAGATCTCATCTGAATGTGCTGTCATGCACAAGTCATTAAACCACCCATTTTTCTTATCTCAATAATTAGGATAATAATACATTAATGTGAGGCAGATAATACATCCCTGAAGAGCCACTGGGGGGAAACTCTTAAGCCCTGTTCCTGACACATAACCAATATATAGTAGACATTTGGTTTTGCATTTTATTTAGTTCTGGAGACCTGAAATCCATCTGTATAACTAACATCACATATTTTTGTTGGGATAAAATTCACACAGCACAAAATTAGACATTTCTATTTTTTTATTATTTTTTAATACTACTTTTTAGTCTTTGTTTACAATTTCAATTTCTCACACCAGAGAAACAATGTGATACTTAAACATGTGTGTCTGACTTATTTCACATATGAGTATGGTCTCAAGATGAACCCATTTACCTAGAAATGTCTCAATATTATCATTCTTTATGGCAGAGTAGTACTCCATTGTATTAAAAAACCCCACATTTTCTTTATCTGTTGCTCAGTTGATGGGGATTTGGGCTGCTTCCAAGATTTAGCTATTACAAACTGTGCCACTATAAACATGAGTGTGCATATATCACTGTGGTATGATGCTTTTAATCCTTTTAGGAAGATACCAAGAAGGGGAATATCTGGGTCAAATGGAACCTCTAGTCCTAGTTTCCTGAGGAATCTCCACACTGATTTCCATAGTGGTTGCACCAGTCGACATTCCCACCAGCAGTGGAGAAGGGTTCCTTTTTCTCCACCGCCCCTCCAGCATTTGTTATTTATTGGCTAATTTGTTGATAACAGTCATTCTTTCTGGAGTGAGATGAAATCTCAGTGTTGTTTTAATTTGCATTTCTCGAATGACCAGTGATGTTGAACATTTTTCATATGTTTATTTGCTGTTTCTACTTCTTCTGAGAAGTATCTGTTCATTTCAGTTGCCCACTTTTGGATTTGGTGTTTAAATTTAGGGGGTCTGATTTTTTTTTTGAGTTTTTTGTATATTCGAGATGTTAGTGCTTTGTCAGGGGAATAGCTGGCAAAAATTTTTTTGTCTCTTCTTTTGTTTCTTTTGCTGTGCAAAAAGCTTTTTAATAAGATCAGGTCCCAGTTGTTGATTCTTTGTGATATTCCTGGGCAACTGGAGATTTGTTCCAAAAGTCTTTGCCTACACCTATGTCTTCAAGAGTTTGACCTATTCTATCTCCCAATAGATTTAGTGTTTCTGTTTTAACATTTAGATCTTTGATCCACTTTGACTTTAGCTTAGTGCATAGGGAAAGATACAGGTCTAGTTTTAACCTTCGGCATGTGGAGAGCCAGTTTTGCCAGCACCATTTATTAAAAAGGCTGTCTTCCAGTGAGGTTGTTTGGCCCCTTTGTCAAAGATAAGGTGACTGAGAGTGTTTGGACCTGTTTCTTCATCTTCTAATCTGTTCCATTGGTCCTGGGACCTGTTTTTGTGCCAGTACCATACTGTTTTTATTACAGTAGCTTTATAGTATAGTTTTAGATCGGGGATTATGATGGCCCCTGCTTTGCTTTTGTTGCCCAGAATTGCTTTTGCTATTCTTGGTTTCTTTTCATTGCAAATGAATTTTAGGATTGTCTTCTCTAATTCTGTGAGGTATGCTATGGATAATTTAATTAGGATTGCATTAAATCTGTATAGCAGTTTTGGGAGTCTGGCCATTTTCACTACATTGGTTCTTCCTACCCAGGAGCAAGGGATATCTTTCCATTTTCTGATATCCTCTTCAATCTCCTTTTTCAAAGTACTGTAGTTTTCATTGTATAGATCTTTTACTTCCTTTGTCAGATTGATTCCTAGGTACTTCATTTTTTTTGAGTGCTATTGTGAAAGGTGTTGTTTCCCTAATTTCTCTCTCAGTGAGTCTGTTGTTTGTGTACAGGAATGCTACTGATTTTTGAGTGTTGACTTTGTCCAGCTACACTGCTGAATTTGGTTATTAAATCTAGAAGTCTTTTGGTGGAGTTTTGGGGTCCTCTATATAGAGTATCATGTCATCTGCAAATAATGATAAGTTAACTTCTTTTCCTATCCTTATTCCTTTTATTTCTTTCTCTTTTCTAATTGCTCTGGCTAATGTTCCCAGAACTGTATTGAATAAGAGTGATGAGAGTGGACATCCTTGTCTTGTTCCGGATTTTAGAGTGAAAGCTTTCAGTTTTTGACTATTTAGTATGATGTTGGCTGTTGGTTTGTTATAGATGGCTTTTATCAGATTGAGACAAAGACTATGTATTCCAATTTTTTGAAGGGCTTTTACCATAAATGGGTGTTGGACCTTGTCAAATGCCTTTTTTGCATCTCCTGAGATGATCATATGGTTTTTGTCCTTGGCTCTGTTAATATGGTGTATCACATTTATTGATTTGCATATGTTCAACCATCCCTGCATCCCTGGGATGAGTACTACCTGGTCATAATGTATAATCTTCTTGATAATGTGCTGCATTCTGTTTGCCAGTATCTTATTGAAGATTTTTGCATATATGTTCATTAATGAGATTGGCTTGTAGTTCTCTTTTTTTGTTGGATCCTTCTCTGGCTTTGGTATCAGGGTAGTGCTTGCTTCCAGGAATGAATTTGGGAGTATTGCTTCTGTTTCAATTTTGTTAAAGAGTTTGAGAATTAGTGGCATTAAATCATCTCGAAATTTCTTGTAGAATTCAGCAGTGAATCTGTCAGGATCTGGGCTTTTCTTTGTTGGTAGGTTTTTAATTATTTGTTCAATTTCAGTGGCTGATATTGGGTTATTTAGAGTATTTATATCTTCTTGATCCAGTTTTGGTAATTCATATATATCTAGGAATCTGTCTATTTCTTCTGTATTTTCGATCTTATTAGAATACAAGTTCTCAAAGTAGGTATTGATGATCTTCTGGATTTCTGCAGGATCTGTTGTGATTTCACCCTTTTCATTCCTAATTGTATGAATTTGAGTCTTTCCTTTTTTTTTTAATAAGGTTGCCTAAGGGTTTGTCAATTTTATTTAATTTTTCAAAGAACCAACTCTTTGATTCATTGATTCTTTGTATTGTTTTCTTAGTTTCAGTTGTGTTAATTTCAGTTCTAATCTTTATAATCTCCCTTGTACAGGCTTTGGGTTTGAGTTGCTCTTCTTTTTCTAGAAGCTTGAGGTTCAACATTAGGTTGTTTATTTGAGCTTGTTCTGTTTTTCTGATGTGGGTGTGCAATGCCACAAATTTCACTTGTAGAACTGTTTTCATGGTGTCCCACAAATTTCGGTAGGTTGTATTGGCATTGTCAGTCAGTTGCAGAAACTGTCTAATTTCTTCTTTAATTTCTTCTCTGACCCACTGATTGTTCAGGAGTGTGCTATTTAATTTCCATGTGTTTATGGAATTTTTGTGGTTCCTTTGGCTGTTTATTTCCAGTTTCAATGCACTGTGGTCTGATAGTATGCATGGGATAATTCCTTTGCATTTACTTAAGCATGTTCTATGAGCTAGTATGTGGTCTATTTTGGAGAAAGTCCCCTGTGCAGCTGAGAAGAATGTGTATTCTGATGTTGTGGGGTGGAATACTCTGTATACGTCTACTAGGTCCACTTGTTCAAGAGTTTGGTTTAGTTCTGATATTTCCCTTTTGACTTTTTGTCTACTTGATCCGTCTATTCATGACAGTGGGGTATTAAAATCCTCCATTACAATTGTATTGGTGCTTATTTGGTTTTTCATGTCCATCAATATTTGTTGTATGTAATTAGATGTGCTGGTATTAGGTACATATATATTTATGATTGTCATCTTTTCTTCTTGGGTTGTTCCCTTTACAAGGATGTACTGATCTTCTTCATCTTTCTTAATGAGTCTTGGCTTGAAATCCACTCTATTTGCAAATAGAATGGCTACCCCTGCTTTTTTCTGGGTTCCTGTTGCATGAAATATTGTTTTCCATCCTTTAACTTTCAGTCTATGTATTTCTTTTTGAATCAAATGTGTTTCTTGTATGCAACAGATTGCTGGGTCTTGCTTCTTGACCCATTCTGCCAGTCTGCTTCTTTTGATTGGCGAGTTGACACCATTTACATTGATAGTTATAACTGACATATGTTGACTTATTCTTGCATTTTATTTACCTGTTATTGGCTTCTTAGTTTTCCCTTCTATTTAATTACTTGCCTTGCCTGAAGGATTCATTCTGTTGCAATTCCTGGAGTTGTAGTCCTCATTTTCTCTTTCCAGAATGTCCTTCAGAATATTTTGGAGTGCTGGTTTGGTGGTCATGAATCTCTTCAAGTGTTCTTTGTCATGGAAGTATTCTATCTCTCCATCAATTTTGAAAGACAGTTTTGCAGGGTACATCAGTCTGGGCTGAAAGTTGTTGTCTTTTAGGGCTTGAAATACTTCACTCCAAGCTCTCCTTAACTTGAGCATTTGTGCTGAGAAGTCTGCTGTGATTCTGATGGGCTTTCCTTGATAGGTTATTTGTTTCTTTTCTCTAACAGCTTTCAATATTCTGTTCTTGTGTTGAATTTCTGGAAACTTGACTATTACATACCTTGGGGTAGATTTTTGTTGATCATGGCTAATTGGAGTTCTGTATGCCTCACTTATCTGTATGGCCAGTTCTTTTGCCATACCTGGCAAGTTTTCTGCCATTACTTCTGGGAACAGGTTTTTTATATCATTTGTGCTATCTTCTGCTTTTTCATTGACTCTGATCAGTCTTATGTTATTTTTCTTCGTGTTGTCTAACAGTTGTATTGATTTTTCATGGTCCCTTACCATTTTGAAGAACTCTTTCTATTCTTGATCATTAATCACAATCTTGTCTTCTATATCTGAGATTCTCTCTTCACATTGTTTCATCCTACTGCCGATATTTTCAATGTTATGTTTAATCTCTTGGACATCTGTTTGAATCTGTTTCATGAATTCCATTTCTTTCCTGTGTTGGGCATTTATGGTTTCCATCATTTTTCTAAGCTCTTCTAATTTTTTATCTGTATCTGCTCTAGAGTCACTGATCATGTCCTTCATTCTGGAAATGATTTCTGTTTTGATGTTTTCTAGACCCTCACTCATCTGCTTTGTTACTTCTGATGTTACTGCTTCCAAGAGTCTGGGTGGGAAGCTTTCAGATTGTTCCACTTCATTACCCCCTGGGTTTGCTTCTGGTGAACTGGAGGTATGGGGTTGTATCTTATTTGTGTGTCTTCTCATTTTCTATTTTTTCTTCTTTCGTTTAGTTCCTGGGTTGATGCTTATAAATTGCCTGTGGCAGGTAGCTTTTTTTTGTTTTGAGAACCTTTTGGAAGTGACTACTTCCTCAGAGATGTCTTGCAGGTGTAGCTTGTTTTTGTATTATGAGTCTGTTGCAAAATCTTGCTTCTTCAATTTGTTAGGGCTGAGAAGTTGCTATCTATTTGACCAGCCCTTAGTTCTTTGACTGTAGCCTATAGTGTTATTGGTGACCCTCTGCCAATCTTAGTCCTGGCATGCAAGGAAGAACTGAGTAGAACAATTCTGTCACCTTGGCTAAAGTAGTACAATCAGCAACAATAATAGCATCAGACACAGTCTAGAAAATAACAAACTGTAGTAGCTATTGATCTGCCACCTTATACCTTATGAACTAGATTTGTGGTTATATAACAGTATCCCAAATAAACCAGAAACTTGTTTGCAGTAAATATGCCCTCAATACGGTGATTTTACTCTCAGTGGAGAAAACTCAATAGAGAGTAGGAGGAAAGGATAGAGAACTAGAAGAGAAAGAGATGAGAAACAAGGTTTGAAGCCAGGGGAAATTATGCAAACTTTGGGGAACTGGTAAAAGAAGCAGAAGGAAAGAAAAGAAGGAAGAAGTAAAACAAGGACAGGAAAAAAAAAAGAATAAAAAACTAGAAAGTCACTTTCCTATAGAAAATAAGAAAGAAAAAAAAAAGAAAAAGAAGAGCAGAGAGGGGAAAAATATTTAAAAATAAAATAAAATAAAATAAAATAAAATGTCCACTTCCAGGTGTGTCTCTACTGTCACTGGTAGACGGAGTAGACAGACCCAGGTCCTTGTTGATTAATCCCAGTTGGCAGGGCAGCGAGTGTTCCCAGCTGGGTTCAATAGCAAGGCTTCACCGGTTCTATTGAAGTTCAGCCTGATCGCTGGCTGTGGGGTTGAAATCCAATTTGTTCAGCTGGAGACACACTGTGTGTCTCCCACCGGCTTGGACTCAGTTCCCTGCCAGTTTGAACTTGGCTCCTTTCCCTTCTGCCAACTTGAGTTTGAACTCTGCTCTGCCTTGCCCCACCTTGCCCTGCTTTGCCCCAGCACCAAAGGCTGCCACTAGCTCGGCCTCTTTCCAAAATGGCGATCAGCCGATTCCCACCTTCTCCTGGGGGCCGTCTGAGATCAGATGACTCAGGTAACTCACCAGCTGCTGCAGTCTTCAGTGTCTTCAGTGTCCACTGCTCCACGTCATTTGCGTGTCTTTCCGTGGAGGTCTCTGGGGTCTCCAGTAGTCACCATGCATCTGCTGGTTCAAACTGCATCACTCGCCCAGAGAGCTGTGGCTGCAATTTGGGGCCGTCTGGTCTGTGTGCCTGGGGAGGCGGGGTGGGGGGGAACACAGGGCTGTGTGCTGCTGCCATGAGCCAAGCCGTGCTGTGACCTGAGGCTGTGAGCCCAGGCCATGCCCCAGGGCTGTGACCTGGGGGCTGCAAGCTGAGGCTGCAAGATGCGAGCCGGAGCCACAAGCAGGAGCCACGAGCAGGAGCTTTGGGAGAAAGCACTGTCTGTCCGTCACCTTGTTCTTCTCGGCTGGTCTCTCCTTTTGCTTTCTCTGTGGGCTTCAACTCTTGCTTCAGCTCCCTGCTGGGTCCTGAGAACACACTTCCCTTCTTCTTCTCTTCCCTAAATTGCTATATTCCAGTGTCCAGACAACAAATCTCGGAGAGGCTCTTACTTTCCTTCTCTCCACTCAGCCATCTTCCCGGAAGTCCTGTTGCTTCTTTTTTCCCATTCCCCTCCCCTAAGTTTATTCTTCCTTATGACTAATACTCCATTATGAGTACATACCACCTATTCTATATCTGTTGATGGGTATATAGACTGTTTTTATAATTTAGCTACTGTGAATTTTGCTGCTATAAACATGCATATGGATATATCACTCTAATATGATGACCAGGAGAGGCATGGGTGGGTCAAATGAAGCTTATATTTTTAGCTTTTTGAGAAATTGCCATACTGATTTCCATAGTGATTGTACTACTTTACATTCTTACCAACAAGGTAGAAGGGTTCTACATCCCCTAATCTCATCAGTATTTGTTTTTTAGTCCTTGATGCTAGTCATTCTTACTGGATGAAGACAGAATCTCAGTGTTGTTTTGAGCTACATTTCCCTAACAGCCAAAGATGCTGAACATTTTTATGTACTGATTGGAAGTGTCTATTCATTTCCAGTGCCCATTTTTAAAATGGGCCTTTTATTTTGGGGGGGGCCTAATTTAATATCATAGACTCTCTCTATATATATCACAGAATATATATATGTATAAAATAGACTATATATCATATATATCGTAGACTACATGACTATATAATATACTTATATATTATGTGATATATAATTATATATAATATGTATGGTTTATGATATATAATTTATATAGTCTATATATATATACACACACACATTCTAGATATTAGTCCTCAATCAGAGAAGTAGCTGGCAGAAAAAATTTCCCATTCTATAGGTTGCCTTTTCACTCTATTGATTATTTTATTTATATGATCCCATTTGTTGATTCCTAGTATTGCCGTTTTCTTTTTTTGTTGAGTTCCTGTCCAGTTTTGGTATCTAGGTAATGATGGCTTCAAGGAATGAGTCTGGCAGTCTTTCTTCCCTTTCAATTTCATGCAAGAACTTAAGAAGTATTGGTGTTAGTTTTTCTCTGAAGTTCTGATGAAATTCAGTGGTGAATGCATTAGGTTTTGGACTTGACTTTGTTGGTAGAGTTTTTAATTGCTCCATCAATTTCATTGTCTGTTGCCTGTCTGTTCAAGGATTTCTACCTTCTTGGTTCAATTTTGGTAAGTTGTATGTCTCTAGGAATTTATTTATTTCTTCTAGATTTTCCAGTTTATTGGAATATAAGTTTTCTAAATGGTTTCATATAGTCCTGTGGATTTCAGCAGTGTCTGTTACTTGCCTTCTTCTTTTCTAATTGCACTGATGTGGATTCTTTCTTTCCTTTTTCTGATAAGTTTGGTTAAGGTTTTATTGATAGCCTTTATCGTATCAAAGAGCCAAGTCTTTTTATGCACTGATCCTTTGCATTTGTTTATAGTCTCAATTTCATTGATTTAAATTCTGATCTTTATAATTTCTTTCCTTCTAAAAGTTTCAAATTTGGATTGCTCTTATTTTTCTAGGACGTGGAGATGTATTATTAGGTTATTTATTTGGTAATGCTGTATTTTTTTTAGGTAGTTGCTCAGAGCTATAAATTTCCCTTTTACAACTACTTTCATTGTGTCACGTAGGTTTTGGTATGTTCCACTGCCATTGTCCTTTCATTCTTGTTTCAATTTCATTCCATCTTGATCTGATAGGATGCAAAAAGTATTTCAGTTCTTTTGTATTTATTTAAAAATGTATTTAGGTAAAACATATGGTCTATTTTGGACAAAGTTCTGTAGGCTGCTAAAAAGAGTGTATATTCTGTTGTTGATTGAGATACTCTATATATTTCTGTTAAATCTATTTGTTCAAAGGTATGGTTCAACTCTGATATTTCTTCATTTAGTTTTTGCTTGTTTGGCCTATTTCTTTTTGGTTTTGCCCATCTATTTTTGAGAGTGGTGTATTAAAAACCCCACTATGATTGCATTGGCGTTTATCTTTTCTTTAATATCAAGAAATTTCTGTTTTGTGAAATTGGATGTGCTGATATTTGATGCATATATATTTGCAATTGTTACCTCCTTTATCAATATATAATGACCTTATTTGTCTCTTCTGATAGGTTTTGGCTTGAAGTCCGCTTTGTCTGAAATTGGGATAGTTATGACTGCTTGCATTTGGTCTCTAGTTGCGTGGAGTATCATTTTCCATCCGTTCACATTCAATCTATGTGTTTCTTCATGGGTGAAGTGTCTCTCTTCCAGGCAACATATAGTTGAGTGTCCATGTTTCCCTCTTTAATGATGTTATATGTGTATATTCATTAATTTTAAAACATTTCTGCTCTGGTTTTGAAATAGCAGAGTAAAATGGTGCAATGTGGAAATGTGGGACTTTCTGAAAGTTCAACCATCCCCAGAGAGAAGCGCCATTTATAGTTTAAAAATTGATCATTAACTAGCCTTTTAATATTTTTTTCAAATGTATAACTTGGTAAGTATTGTCTATATTATTAACACAATATTATATTTGTCTACATATATTATTAAAATAGGAAGCAAAACTGATGTTTCATCTATGATACTTCAGATAATTGGAATTATCTTAGTTACCAAGCATTTTGAAATGTATTATCTTTGGGAATTTGTTGGTTCCTTTCATACGTGCTTTCTTGTTTTGAATTTTAGATTGGTTTTGTCCTGTATCCCCCCAGTGGAGGTCCTGCATGGGATCTGACCAATCACGACAACATTATGTTTCTCGCCATATGCCTTTGCTGGCACTACGCCTTGGCCTACATCCTCATTGGGATGAATTACGCTTTTGTCACCTGGTAAGTTAGTGAATTTTGTTCAAGGAAGAAGATTCATTTCTTGGTATGTGTGTATGATCATAAAGACTCAATATTATTGAACTTAAAATTCAAAAGCTGATTTCATTCCTTACCTTTTCATAAGACAGGATAGTGTAATAACAGAAGATTATCTGCAAACACAGATTTTTTTTCAGTAAAAAGAATACATGCTTGTTTGAAATTGGAAAAGCTGAATGGTATTTCTGCTGTGCTCTTGATCCATGAAATCACCCTTCAGCGACATCTTCCATGCCACTATGTCTTCACATGTGCTGTTTCCGCTTCTGAACGATCTACCCCAGCCTGTAGTGAGTTTTCACTTACCCATGTGTACTTATTCCAAGTGCAGCAGTTCTTAAGCTTGGAGCCATTATTTTACCAACTCCTATGAGGTCCATTAAATTGTAGTACCTGGTAATTTTGGCATTTGACTCTACTATTTCTAAAAGTTACATAGAACATTTTTATAAGAATCCTGATACAATGTTCCATAAGCACGTGAGAAGCAATCAACAAATTGATAAGAATATATATGCCAAGGTCTGCTGCCTATTGGCTTATAACTCCAGGACAATTATTTAACCACAGCAAGCCTCAGTTTTGTTGTTTGTAAAATCAGGATAATAATAGTACCTAAATGAGAGCATGTGTTTGAACTGCTTAAGACATAATAAGAGCTCTTTTTTGTTGTTGTTCTCCTCCCTTTGCTTTTTCCTTCTCCTTTCTCTTTGGTATAAAAAATTGAGGTTTAGATCTTGCTCATGAAGAAGTTTTAGTCCTATAGTTAGGACTAACTTAGAGAAAAGTACAACTAAAATTCAGAGCAATTAATGCAAATAGTAGAAGAATAAACATTGTCAGAGCATAGGGAATGTCCCTCAGAATTGAAAATTAAGCTGCAGGGGATGGGGAAAGGAGCAGAGGGACAAGAAAAAAAAAGGAATAGGAGAAAAAAATGGAAACAAAACTTTTGTAAATAAGGAGGGCAGGAGGGGTTGAACAGAGGGAAGGGGAATGGGAAAAAAAGAAGCAGCAAGATATATCATGTACAGGTACAAATCCCCTATGATGAATGTTATCATTATGTATATCTAAAATGTACCACTAAAATAAAATTTAAAAAAAGAAAGAAAATTAAGCTGTAACTTAAAAGATAAGCAGGAGTAAAGAGGGATAGCCATGGTTCCTCTCTCTAAGCTATTTAGTGCCAAACCCTACTAGACTTAGCTGATCCCAATTACCAGGTATAAAGGCTCTAGCACCTAATCCTCCAGAATTCAACTCTGATTGAAATGTTCTGTGACCAAAATGCTTTATATCTATAGTGTTCAATGTGGTAGCCACTTGCTATTGAGCATTTGAAATGGGGCTGATATCACATTAATTTTATGTGCATAAGCAGTTAATGTACATATCCATATGCAGATAGTGTCTACCGTAGAAAACACTACACATCTAGCAGCTTCTCAGATTCCTAGAATGCAGGAGCTGCTTCTAGGCCTACAGGGGTTTCAGCTTCTATTGGAACCAGTTTTCACTCTCTCTAGACATGAGCCCCAAGTGAGGGCCAAGTCATCTCTCCTGCCTTATGAGGCCTTTACGAGGCCCAAGTCACCCCTCCTGCTTTGTACTTCTTTGCACTTTATGGATGAAGTTGGTCTGGTCTGGGGCTCTGACTTTAGAAACCATTCCCTTGTCTAATTCCCAGACGTCACTGCTACGCTTTGGATCAGCCCATTTTGATCTGTCATTGTCTCCTTCTAGAGGTCTGAGTTGCTTTGGGTACCACAGAATTGTGCCTTCTCATTGCTTGGCCTCTACTTACTTCTCTTCCATGCTGGAAAAGAATGTGCACAAGTTCACTGTTGAGGCTGGCTCTGCCATTGAGTGAAATTGATGTCTCCCCCTGTTGTTCCAGGCTGACATCTGGGCCTCATCTCCTTAAGGTCTGGGCAGCCTCCAAGAATAGTGCCAGAATTCAAGGAAACACTCTACCACATGTCAGATCCCCTCCAGAGCCAAAAGAAGATTATGATCTCTTCCTGTTTCAAAAACCTTCCGAAGACTGATGTACCTCTTATTCGCTTCCAGTGCTCTAGAAACCAGAAACTACGTTCTTATTTTTAAATCTCTCCTGTCCCACCACTTGTCATTCTAATCTTTGTGATCAGGAATTCCCCTCTACGTGTCTTCTCTGACAGCGTCAGTGATTCCTCTGACCCTTGCTCGTCTCCCTTCCTGAACTTTGCCGCACTTTTGTGTCCACCAGACATTGTAGCAGTTTTGGTCTGTCTTGTAATGTCGACTATTAGGCCGCGTGTGTTTGTCTTATCTGCTAGCTAGATTTTTGTATCCTTGTGAAAGAGACATTTTTCATAGTCCCACACCTGTTGGCACACTGCCAAACAAAAGTATATGCTTCGTAAATATTTGTTGGCTGTTTTAATAAATCCATGCTTCAGTAATATTAAATATAGGCTTCCTTTGTTGAAAATCATGTTTTATATGCTTTCTGGTTTCACTCTCATATTGCTTTTGGGATGATAAGACCAAGAGTTCGATCTTTCCCACATACTTTGATATGAACTTAAACAATAGCTTTGAAATGTTACGAAGATTCTGTACTGCCCTTCAGTGAGGTCACATGAATAGTGCTTTCAGTCCTGAATTTCAGGCCAAGGAGCCTTAAAAATTTGTTGGTCAGGATTTAAACATGTAGTGGTTTCTAACTAATTCACAGTGATTAAGTGTCAGAATATCGTATCGGAATTTGTTTGACGTAGTAGTAAGATCCCCACTGAAGTATAACTAGATTATGAAACTGTTGCTTCTGAAATATCTCAAAGATAAAGCTGTACTTCCCAGCTTTTCAGAGTAATACTTCAAAGTAGCCTTGATTATATCTTTATCTGTTAGTCATGGGGAGACCTATCTGTATGAACATCTTGTTATGTGCTTTTACTCTATTTCACATTTAAACACTGCTGTTGCACAAAACTATTTCAACCCCCCTTTTATGAGTAGGAAAATGTTATCCATTTACAGATACATTTTCTAAGCAATGATTTGTGTGAACCATTTTGACCAACACACATAGAGAAGTCTAGATTCCAGGCATATAATAGTTTCTGGGAAGCATATCCACTATCTCAGCTCTGTTCTTTGTCAGATTAAATGAAGAAAACTTGTGGGATCAAGGGCACAGACACACCTGACCCTAATTCCAGGGATTTGCACTATTTTAGTAACTAGTTGTTATTTACAGCTCTCTCAGATCTCACTTTGCCCTCAGCGGTCATTTCTGCATATGCAAAGCCTAGAGCCTGATAAGAGTGTCTTAATGTGTCTCATCTCGGTGTCTTGTAGCAAAAGAGATACACTTTAGAGAAGAGGAATGGGAAACAGGAGGAGTCGTTAGGGTCTGTTTCAACAATTATTTTGTAATAAGCACCCATGAATTGTTTTATTAACCATAAGAGTCTTCAGGAATGAAACCAAGCAATTAAGTAACTAATCTATTACATTTCATGTGTATGGGACTTGTTTAATGTGGAAATAACATGTGGTTTTGAAAAAAATGAGACAAATGCTCTTCAGCCTTTGACTTGTTGGAGAGTACTAGCCTTTTATGAGAACCAAGGCGTGAAGTTTTGAGGACACTGGGCGTGACACAGATAGTCAATTAACAATTAAGGAAAATGATTTTGAACAGTTTCTCTTGGCCTTTAAGTCACAGATTTTATTGATAGTGCTCAGTTATTGTTGTATGGAGGACTTAATTCTACATTGTGAGTGATTGAAGAATTAGCCTATAGGGAAAGGTGACTTATGTGAGCTCCTGGTAGATTTTCCCAAGTAAGAAATGTTAAGTGTGTGTTGAATCACTATTATGTACCAAACATTGGTCTAAATTCAGACTGTGGTTAGGGTAGCAATAAGATGAAGTCTCTGCTCTCAAAAAACTTTAATGAGATTTAGAGTACAAGTGAAGGCATCACATCTTGATAAGGACTGTCAGAGCTGCATCCGAAGAAGCAAGAAACATATTAAAACCTTTGTAAGTCTTTAGTTGTTCATTTGTGGTTAAATAAAACAAAATTATCTGATAGAAGAGGATGGAGAGGGAGAAGGAGAAAGGACAAAAAAATAAGAATAAAGGTGCAGGTAGACTAGGAAAATTTTATCTAAAAATAAAGTCATTTTTATTTGGATTATCCAGTTTGTTTCCATATTTGTATGCATCTCTGGAAATTGTTTTATTGATGTGGTCACACTAAAATATCCTGGTGATAGTCATGAACAGGAAAAGTTTTACATAGTTCTTACTATTTTTCTTTTTTCTCACATCAGAGAAGTGGAGAACCAATGAGCTTTGTCACTCAGAAGCTTCACATATTCTGGTCTCCAACATTATAGTCCTCATCTTGCCAAATATACAGTCAGTTCTTCTTAAACTATGCAGATGATCCCAGAATGGAGGGCACTTCTCTGTACTTCTTGGAAAGGACCACTACCTGTGGTCGAGCAGTCCACGCCCCACACAAAAAGGCCCACGCCCCTCCATCCAGGAGAGGCTAGAACAGAGCCCAGACTTGTTACAGGGCTTGTCCAGGCCTGCCAGACTTACAGAGGAGATGGCTTCCTGCTCTTCCTCTATGGGAGAGAACATATTTGAGCAAGACCAGTTAGGTGTGGTTTTAATGGAGAAAGTCCTCAGATCTCAGTGGCATTTGGAATTGCTAAAGCCCAGAGTTTCTTTTGTTGACTTAAGAAATGTCAAATGTTATCTTCTGATGCTTAATTACACAATCACATATGCAGGCATGGTGGTACATGCCTATAGTCTCGCCTTTGTGAGAGGCTGAGATGGAAAGATTGTGAGTTCAAGGTAAGCTTGGACGACATGGTAACCTGTCTAAAAAACATCACATAATATATTCAAAAGCCACATTTTATCTGTTTACCTGCTTTAATTTACAAAATTTTTCAGCTAGCCCCAAAGTCACATAAAAATTGTTTTATTTTTGGATTGTCTCCCCTATTTACACACAAAAATCTGGATTTTGTTGTATTATAGTTGAATATTAAGTTTTTATTTTAGACATCATTTAAAATAAAGATGATGATTTTTTTTTCCTTAGGTTGGTAAAATCTAGACTTAGGAGAATCTGCTCCTCAGAAGTTGGACTCCTGAAAAATGCTGAACGAGAACATGAATCAGAAGAAGAGATGTGATTTTTATGGGCATCCAGCCTGTTTAGATGACCATTTTCCTTCTTTGCATTGTCTTTGCTCATGATTTTCTTTCTCAGCCTTTTGAAAACCAGCTGGCTGAGGATGACTCTATACTGTTTGTATTTTCAATTTTGTCAAAATATTTCAATTTGAATATTTTGTTTTTAGCTTTGAAATACTTTGGGTATTAAGTTCATTTTGCATATCATACATATTATGGTATTCAGAGTTTAGACTGACTTTTCCAACATCAGTCATAGTGTGAGGATCATACAATGAAAAATGTTTATTTGCCTTACAGATATGTTCAGTGTTCTGGGATTGCTACCATTTAAACTTAATGAACATGGAATTATACTTGTTTATGTTTTTGCTGCAATGAGAAATAAATGAAGGTATATAAGTTGGTGCAGAAACCTCAAATCTTTGATTTTGCTATTAAACTACATCTCCCCCTGCATAATGCAGAAGAAGCTACATGATGCAGAAATTCTTTTCTGTGAGACATTCCTAACAGGAGCACCTGAGTTCTGCCAAAGGAAAAGTAGGTCAGAACTCATACTGAAGAGCATGAAGAGGATGATCCCCAAGACATGTGGTTGCAAGGCCAACAGAAACGGTGTTAACAGTGTTTTCTCTAAGAGTAAAAAATTATAGCATGGCCACCATGCCAGCTCTCCTGTTAAAGTAGGTAAAGGGTTAAGACAAAGGAAAGCCTTACAGAACACCCGAGTAAAATGTCAGAACCTTCTCCCAGTATGTTAACAAAATAATTCCCAGTGCAGAATCGGGCGGTCTTGGTTCTAACTCTGGCTCGACCATTAATCAGCCACCAGGTGTCCAGTAATCAGCATGTCCTTCTCTCTAAATTCAGAGAATGGAATCGGGCAAGTCATGGGGCCTTTCCTAGCTGTCACATTTTAGAAATCTCAAAATGGAAGCACATGGATAGGTAGAAAGGCCAGCCTCTGCCTGAGAAAAGAAGGAGGACCGCAGGCACCCGGAGAATAACCCACACACAGAGAGAAGGAACCGATCTTGTGGGCAGCTGGAGGCGGAATACGGGGCAGTGAAACCTGAAGGCTCCCGGCATTCCACAGCACCAACACTTCCAGAAGCTGCTCCGCCTGGTACGCATCACACTGACGCTGAAGAGGGAGGCGAGCAGATTCTTCGGGCCCAAGAACTGGATGCAGTCATTTATTTATATAAGGTTTGAAAAGAAAAAGTGCGAGTACTCAAGTGTTTATCTTGAATAATGCAATACATGTTAGTTCATGTAGCACAAGAAAAGGCTCACACACTGTGGTCCTCTGCGGCTCGTGTGTTCTAAGCCGTGTTCCGTATCTGAGGACTTTTCTAGTCCAGCAACACCGTACGACTTTGGCATATCTGAGTTTCGAAGGAATGAGTGAGAAGTCAGTTGCAATTATGTGAAACTAGAATTACTGGTGTCAGGGTCTAGGCAGTGACCTTAGAAATTACTACCGTGAATCAGATTAAACCTGGAATTTTGAAAACTAATACACGCTAATGTTCCCAGTTTCTGGGAAAGCAGAAATGTCCACTTCTCTAGTCTCTGCACAAGAATACAAGGAAGACGCAAACCAGGTAATTGTGTATGTGTGTGTTTGTGTGTGTGTGTGTATGTGTGTGTGTGTGTGTGTGTGTGTGTGTGTATTTTTTATTCACTGAATCTTTTATTTTTACATTTTGGATATACATAATGATAACATTCATCAGCGGGGATTTGTGCCTATAAATGATATGTCTTTCTGTTTGTTTTTTTCCTGTTCCTCTCCCCTCCTTTCAACCCCTCTTCCCTCCTCCTTATTTAAAAAAGCTTTGTTTCCATTTTTTCTCTTTCTATTCTTTTTTTTCCTGTCTCACCATTCCTTTCCCCCTCCTTTGTTCCCCTTCCCATTTGAACAATTTCTTCCCTTTTCCCAATTTAATACAGTTTAGTCCTTATTTACACTTTCAGTTTCTCACACCAGAGAAACAATGCAGTATTTAAATATATGTGTCTGATATATTTCACTTAAGAGTATGGTTTCAAGGTGCATCCATTTACCTAGAAATGTCTTAAGTGTATCATTTTTAATGGCAGAGTAGTACTCCACTGTGTAAAAAAACCCACATCTTCATTATCCATTCATCAGTTTATGAGCGTTTGGGCTGTTTCCAAGATTTAGCTATTACAAACTGTGCTGCTGTAAACATGGGTGTGCATATATTGCTGTGGTATGATGCTTTTAATTCTTTCAGGAAGATAGCAAGAAGGGGAATAGCTGTGTCAAATGGAACCTCTAGTCCTAGTTTTTTGAAGCATCTCCACACTGATTTCCACAGTGATTGCACCAGTCTACATTCCCACCAACAGTGGAGAAATGTTCCTTTTTCTCCACAGCCCCTCCAGCATTTGTCATTGGCTGATTTGTTGATAATAGCCATTCTTTCTGGAGTGGGATGGAATCTCAGTGTTGTTTTAATTTGCATCTCTCAAATGACCAGTGATGTTGAATACTTTTCCATATGTTTATTTGCCATTTCTACTTCTTCATCTGAGAAGCGTCTGTTCATTTCAGCTGGTCATTTTTGGACTGGGTCTTTAAATTTGGACAGTCTGGGGTTTTTTTGTTTTTTATATACTCTAGATATTAATCCTTTGTTGGAAGAACAGCTGGCAAGATTTTTTTCCCACTCTTGGATAGTCTCTTTATCTCATTGGTGCTTTCTTTTACTGTGCAAAAGCTGTTTAATAAGTTGAGATCCCAGTTGTTGATTCTTTGCGATATTTCTTGGATTATTGGGGATCTTGTTTATTAAGTCTTTGCCTATACCTAATTCTTCAAGAGTTCTGCCTATTTTGTCTTTTAGCAGATTTAGGATTCCTGTTTTAATATTTAGATCTTTTTTTTTTTTAACCAAGAGCATGTATACATAATGGTTACATTCATCATGGTTATTTTGTACCTGTACATGATGTATCTTGGTTTCCCCCCCTTCCCCACCCCTCCCTTCTGCTTCCCCTTCCCTATTTACAGCAGGTTTACTTATATTTTCCCATTTTTTCCCTTTCCCCTTTCTTTTCTTTTTCCCTTCTTTCTTTTTCACCTTGTTGTGTCTGAAACATACAGAGCCCCAAAAGCACAAAGCAATAAGCTCAACTACATAATTGAAGAGCTTAGCAATTTGGGATGGAACAACCTTCTTATCTGCTTAGAAATCCACTCAGCTTCACTTTGTCTGTGAAATCAAGTATAAATTAATTAACAGACTCAGAGCTTTGACTCCGAGTATAAAATAAAATAGAATCAATTTGAATGTAATTCAATGTATAGTTATACTTTCATATTATGAAAGTATAAGCCTCTAAATTATTCTGTTTTTAAGGACATTTTATTTCCATACCTGTATTATAAAACCACCCTTCCTTCCATTTACCTCTCAATTTAGTCTTGAAGATTTTCAAAGCCTAGCTGAAAGTTTTCTCTTCTGTTACTTTATACTGCCCTCTTCTGGCAATAAAGTCCTATAGCACAGAGCCTAAGAACACTAGATCATACCCTTAAATTCTTTCTGATTACACTATAATCCTCTAAAGAGGACCATATTTTTGGTCTCTGTCGTAATACCTGAGGACTCTGTCTCAACCTGTACCAGTGAGGAGTGAACTTTAAACACAGGAAGAAGACAAGAAAATCAAAGGGAGGTGTTATTTATAGAAAATGGGCTCTAAGATGTTGTTTGTAGTAAATGACTCCTAGCCCAGAGTTAGTGACTTGTCCAAGATCTGCCGTCAGTAGTAGCCAAACCCACAGAGCTACGTAAGTGTCCACCACTAGAAGTGAGAACTCTTCCCACTTCCTAGGTTACTGCTGTACAGCGAGTGGTTCAGCTCCTTCTCAGATGGACTTGCATTGTTCTAAAGATTATGCACCACATACCTGACACACAGTATCCATTTAGAGGAAGAAATGCCAACTTTTTGTAAATTTCCCTGGTCAGAGATTCTGGTCAGAGATTTAAGAGGAGGATGCCCAGGACACAGATGGCTAGGACACAAGAATCTTTCCACTCCTCTCGCTTCCTACCCCTCAAGAAATGTGTCTTAGATTTATTCCCTATCTGTTGTGCCTGCATATGGAAGAATGGTTGAAGACTGAAGTCTGTAGAATGGGCTCTCCTGCAGGAAAGGATAGCAGCAATTCCTCCCTCTAGTGGCATAGAATCAAGACAGAACTCATTAGCAAAGGACCAGATTCACATCCTAAAAGCAGCTTACTTAACCCAACAAGGAACGTCCTTCTTCCTTAGCCCAAGGAACAAGTCATATTACAAAAATAAAAGTAGGCTTTGCATCACGTTCTTTTTTTGGGTGGGGTGCTGGGGATCGAACTCAGAGCCTTGCGTTGCAGGCACTCTAACCACTGAGCTAAGTCCCCATCCCCTATATTCTTCCTTAGATTTTAACGTAATAGTACTGTGATCACTTTTATAGGAACAACTTTGTCCCCTGCTTCCCAAATTCGTATGCTGAAGTCTTAATACCCAGCACCTTAGAATGTGATCTTCCAGTGTTGTTAACGATGATACCATAGAGGAGAGAGCTATTTCACAATACAATATGACAAGTGTGTTTATGAAAAGGGGAAAATAAACACAGACACACATGTGCATACACACAGACACAGAAAATATGATGTGAACACAAATATCAATATCAGTGTGATTTATGTACAAGTCAAGGAATACAAAATATTGACAGGAAGCCACCAGAAGCAGGGAGAGAGACATGGAGCAGCTCTTTCCTTAGCACCTTTGGAGGAGGCATGGCCCTTCTAACACCATAGTCTTGAATTTCTAGCCTTCAGAGGTGTGAGACAATAAATCTTTGTCGTTTAAGCCTGATTTGGGGTATTTTACTATAGCAGTCCTGCAGAACTAATACAGTCCCATTGCTTTAACATAAGTTTTAAACTTCATGTTCTAGACTTTGAGGTACATATTTTAGCTGGGAAATGGTATGCTGAAGATAATACCATATAGGCCAGAGATAAAGATATTATCTCCCCATGTTTTATTACCAGTCATAAAATTCATTATCTATTGCAAAACCTTCTGGAAACTTAGCTTGGCTGTATATTCAAACTTTTATGGCTTCATTAAGTAGGGAAGTTGCTTCATTCAGTCTGATTGTAATAACAACATTCCTCAGGTGTAGATCATGTTTACTCATGTACAGACACTTTGTCAATTAATGACTTCTGCATTATCTTTGGCACCCTTAATATTCTATACATCTGCTCTCTATCCAGATCAAAAATTCCTTGAGTATGCTTACATATCATATACTACTCTTAAGATTTTGGGGAATGATGGACATTGTTATTTTGGAAAATCCATGGTGCTCCAAATCGTCCTGGTATTTGTTCTTTGGAGACATAGAATCAATAGGCTATAGATATATGTGGATAATATATTATTGTTTATAAATATACATTGATTAAAGGAAAGGTGGGAGGGAGGGAAGGAGAGAGAGGGAGAAAGGGAGAGAGAGAGAGATTCATTTAAGGAATTGACTCATGCAGTTGTGAAGGCTGGCAAATCCATTATCGGCAGGATAGGCTAAGACTACTCTGGCAAGAGTTGATACAAGTCCCAAGTCAGTTTACTGGCAGAATTCTCTTTTTTGAGATGTCAGTCATTTTCTTTTGAGGCCTTTAACTTGTTGAATGAGGCCTATGAACTTTCAGTAATTTGTTTTTAATGAAAAGCTACAGATGTAAATGTTCAATTTTAATTCTCATCTAAAAATACATTCACGGAAACATCTAGGATAATGTTTGACCAAATTTCTAGCTACCATGGACTGTCCAGGTTTAGGGTACAGTTAGCCCTTACAGTCCCAAATGATTCTTGCCTCCCTAAATTCATGACTTTCTATAGCCTACTTGAACAGTGAATCTAAGCTGGTTCTGTGACTTCCTTTGGCTGACATCTCAAAAAAGAGAGAATAATGTTGTAGAAGTGACCATGAATAAGTTCTTGTCCTAGATCTTGATTTGAGTGGTCTTATTTTTTACTGTTCTTGTCTTGAGCCCCAGCCTCCATGTGAGAAACAAGCCTTTTCTTTTGGGGAGCTGTGGTGGACTGATATGGTCAGCTGGGGCAGGAATGTCCAGCTGAATTGAGTTACCATGTTTCTGGGCATAGAAGATCCACCTGAAGGTTATTGCTGACACTGCATAAAGGAGACCAGGAGCAGAAGATAGGAGGCAGCTGTTTCCCATGAGAAGCTCTGCTGTGGCCTGTTTCCCTGAAGGGAACTCAGCTGTTCTCATCGCAGAAGGAGCTCGGAGCCTTGATGTCGCCTGGAATGGCTGCCGTTTGCTTTGGGGAAGTCCTGGTCTTCATCTCCGCTGTGAGCATCATATCCTGGTTCCAGTATAGACTTCTTCAGCCTTTTAGTGCAGACACGGATGTCCATGGGACATTGCTGTGGGCTCCCAGCCCTTGACTGGATTTTTCAGGTCTCCAGTGCACAGACATTTTGTACTCTTCCTGCATTTGGCTTGTGTGTGACTGTTTTAACTTGTAAATGTCCTGTGTTAAATCTGCTGTCTTGTAAACCTTTGACTCTAGAAAAGTAACTAATACAGGAACCTCCAAGAAGGAAGAGACCCCAGAGGAGAGAAGACCCCAAAGTCTTCCCAGTCATCTTGGCTGAAACTCTAGTCACAAAAAGGTCAGCTTGGACTCTCCAATCCTAGATAAGTGTCCAGGTAACTCAGATAAATAAATATGTGGAATAATGCTATTCCTGCTGAATCTTGCCCAATAAATGGTATCAGTGTTTTAAGTTACTGAATAGTGGTATTATCTGTTATGCAGCAATAGATAACCGGTAACTTATGCCAAGGATTTCGTTAAAATATACTACATGAAAAGATTTAAGAGCCAAAATATTTTCTTACAATGTATAAATATTATTGCTATTTTACACAGGACGTTGTAAACATCGACTCATTTTTCTCAGATAAGCATACCGACTGCCTGTTTTCAGAAGGATTATTGTTTACATGGAACTATTTCTGTACTGCAGCTCTTGCTTAGTTACTATAAATTCTGGGATTGTCTTTCACCTGAATCAGGCTTCCTAGAAGGAAAAGAAGAAAAGCAAACTATTTCCCAACTACTCTTCTTAACCTACCAATTCTGATCATTTCTTTTGTCATTCATTCTTGCCAATTCACCTGTGCTGGCCAGCTTAGTGTTTGGAGAAGTAAAAGGAAAGCAGTAAAAATGGAGAAAACAGGGAGAAATATAAAAGGAAGAGATCAGAGGAGATGACAGCAGGGACTGAGGTTCTTTGAAGCAAGATGTAGAAAGTGTACTTAGAGCTGAAAAAGAACTTGAAAGATCCTTTTCTTTCATTTTCTGTAGCACAGAGTGGTTGATTGGTGGTTACATGAATTAGACAGATTCCATCGTCTCCTAGGAGAACATATTGTAGTTTCAAAAACCACAAACTTCCACTAGTGTTAAGTGAATCACATTTGATAAAATGATGCTGGTTTTCCATGCGTGAAGTAATCCTGGAACAACTGGCATGGAGGAGAGAAGGAAGCACCTGAAGAATAAAGGGCTGTAAGCTCAAGTGAGGAGGTTCAAAGGGAGGTCAGTGACCTGGTGATTTGTTGTTGACCTAGTAGAACATTTTTTTAAATCCTTTTCTTCCTGCTGTCCCTAGACCATCAGGTAGAAACAGGATAGTAGGGTTGTATAGATAAAGGACAGGTGAATTTAAGGGTTTATCTATTAGCAGAGACTCGGTTTTACTAGTGAAGTGCTAAGAAATGCGACTAGGGATTTTTCTAGTGGAGAAACTCAGAGGCTTATCACTGCGGTGTTAGAGGTGAAGAAGGTGAACTTGGGTTTTGTCATTGCCATGGGAAGTATGGTAAGCAGGTCTCCATGTTCTTAACTCTCCGTTGGGATCAGAGTGCAAGTGGTAGGGAAATAAAGATTTCCGAGGTTCTTCAAACTTCCACATATAAACTCACTCAACATCTTGTTAAATAAATGAATAAAATAAAACAAGGAAGAACGGTTTCACAGATCAGAAATGCAGGCTTATTTTCATATCTGGTAATCTTGAAGGTGGTGAGAATTCTCATAAACAATGAAAAGAAATGTCCTATTAATGAAAAAGGCCATTTAAAGTCTTGATTTATTTCTTTTGAGAGAATTACCCTAACGCAGTGGTTTCTAAACTTCAACGGACATCAGTTCACTTGTAGAACACAGGCTGCTGGAGCCCAACGGGGCTTTCAGACTCCGTAGCTTTCATGTTTTGTGCACTGAATTATGTTTCAAGTATTATTTATAACATTTTTTTATTTTTTAAAATTTTATTTTAGATACACGTAGTGATAACATTTATCACAGGAGATTTGTACCTGTACATGATATATCTTGTGGCTTTTTTCCCATTCCCCTCCCCTCCCTTCACCCCCTCCTCCCACCTTATTTACAAAAGCTTTGTTTCCATTTTTTCCTTCTATTCCTTATTTCTCTTGTCCCTCCAATCTATAACATTTATTATATAATTAATTTATCATGTTATTTATTAGAAACATTATTTGTTTTGATGCTCAAATTGTCCTTTCTTTGGTCTTGAGGAATCACTTCAAGCTGGATTCTCTGTCCATGTGTTATGTACTCATCCTGTCTTGCTTTCTGCATAAAATATTCATGGTTCACCCTGAGCTTTCTCTTCTGAGGTTGTGGAATTACCCATTTTTCCAAGAATCCATGTTTCTTTTAGAGGAAAAGTGAATTTATGAGTTAAGATTTGGGTTCTAGGGGAACAAGGGAGAGGGAGGGGGAAAGGAATGGAGGGACAAGAAAAAAAGAATAGAAGGAAAAAAATGGAAACAAAGCTTTTGTGAATAGGGAGGGAGGAGGGGGTGAGGGGAGGGGAATGGGGAAAAAAGAAGCAACAAGATATATCATGTACAGGTACAAATTCCCCATGATGAACATTATCATTATGTATATCTAGAATGTACCATTAAATAAAATTTTAAAAGAAGATTCCCCCCAAAAAAACATTTGGGTTCTAGGTTTTCTCATAGTAAGATATCACTGCTGTGAGTAGCCAGAGCTAGAGAATATGAATATGTATGCAAATGTGTGATAGATATTATAAACCTGCTCAAATATACAATTTTGTGTATACAATTCACTTTTGACTCTGTATTTATTACTCTGTATTTATTTCTGTTTTTATGTATGTATGTATGGGCTATCTATTGAAATATTATGTATATTAAAATATATCGAGAAAAGGGGCTAGGGATGTAGCTCAGTGGTTAGGGCTTGCCTTGCAAGCACAAGGCCCTAAGTTCGATCCCCAGCACCAAAATATATATATACACATATACATAGAGAGAGAGAGAGAGAGAGAGAGAGAGAGAGAGAGAGAGAATCATAAGTTCATGATATATTTCCAATTCGAACCCAACACTATGGTTCTTTTTAAGGCATAATGACAACCTTTCAGTTCAAGTATTGGAAATGAGAAGTGAATCAACCCTTCCTCTAAAGTATTTGGCTTTGTTGAAGTTGTCATAACAGTTTTCTTCTTTTGGATGAGAATTCCCTTATGTTATTCACACATTTATCTGACAGCCACTCGGCCTGAAGATATTGCTTCCTTCAGAATTAGCAGCATATAACTTTTCTTATTTCATATTTTGAAATTCTCAAAGAATTAAAGTTTTCTCCTTTTCCATATCTTTACTTTCTTTCATCTCCAGTGAGAAACTTAATTCTCATTATTCTTATATGCGTATCTGTTATTTGTTCATCATCCTGTATGTTACCCATCCCTGTAATTTACTCTGCCCCTCTCTGTAAAATTCCTGCTGCCCTGCTTGGACCATGACATTCCATGCTAGTTCAGTCCTCATCCTGCCTGGGATTCGACAGCTCGCACTAGTCTTCTCCTTGTAGACACTTTCTTTACCCCGCCTGGTGTCTGACACCCACTGCCTGACCACTGTCCCTCTGTACCCTGGTCACAGATAACTCAAACATTTGTCTTACTCTTTCTCACCTGACTTGAGGACTAAATTGCTCAGGAAGAGAAGGCCCCAAGTAGGTTACAATATGAAGCGATGGACGCCACATTTCTCATGTGGTTTGTCCAGGGTCGTGAAGCAAAGTAATGGTAGCATCAGTGCAAACCCAGATATTCCTAAGTATAATCCGTGTTAGGACACGAACCTCTCGTCTTTGGCTCAACATTTTATTCACATGCCTATCACAGTGTCTGTGTTGAATAGAATGAATGAATGATTTTTTAAAATTTTAATGGTACATTTTAGATGTACATAGTGATAACATTCATCATAGGGGATTTGTACCTATACATGACATATCTTGTTGCTTCTTTTTTCCCATTCCCTTCCCCTTTCCTTTCCTCACCCCTCCTCTCTCCCTATTTACAAAACCTTTGTTTCCATTTTTTCCTTCCATTTCTTATTTCTCTTGGCCCTCTGTTCCTTTCCCCTTCTCTTGTTCCCTTTCCCATTTGGACATTTTCTTCCCTTTCCCAATATAATACATTTTAGTCTTTATTTACACTTTCAGTTTCTCACACCAGAGAAACAATGCGGTATTTAAGCATGCATGTCCAATTTATTTCCCTTAAGAGTATGGTCTCAAGATGCATCCATTTACCCAGGAATAGCTCAAGTTTATCATTCTTTATGGCAGAGTAGTACTCCATTGTATAAAAAAAAACCCCACATTTTCTTTATCCATTCCTTGGTTGATGGGCATTTGGGCTGTTTCCAAGATTTAGCTATTACAAACTGTGCCGCTATAAACATGGGTGTGGATATATCGCTGTGGTATGATGCTTTTAATTCTCTTGGGAATTAAAGAAGGGGAATAGCTGGGTCAAATGGAACCTCTAGTCCTAGTTCCCTGAGGAATCTCCACACTGATCTCTACAGCGGTTGCACCAGTCTACATTCCCACCAACAGTGGAGAAGGGTCCCTTTTTCTCCACAGCCCCTCCAGCATTTGTTATTGGCTGATTTGTTGATAATAGCCTGAATGAATTTATTTTTTGTTTAGTTTTTTTGTCCCTTGTCTTTTTTTTCCCCCTGTACTGAGATTGAATTCCCTGAACTAAACCCCCGGTGTTTTTTGTTTGTTTTGTTCTTGGTTGTTTTTTTTTTTTTTTCTTTTTGAGAGAAAGTGTTACTTTAAGCCACTAAATGGCTCAGGCAAGGCTCCAACTTGTGATCCTCCTGCCTCAGCCTCTCAGAGTGCTGGAATTATAGTGTGAGCAACCATAACCCACTCTTGGGATGTGTGTGCGTGTGTGTGTAAAAATTACCACATACACATTTGTTTAAAATCAATAGTAATTCATGCCTTTATATAAATGTCCACACCTAAATTTCTATGCCTACAAACTTCTTCCACTCCATGAATTTCTAGTGCTTAGCTGGACGGATGGCCTTATCAAACTTGTCACATGACTGAGGACATAAAAGCTCTAAGAAGCTATGGCCATTGTGGCCATCTAAGGGTTCCAGCACTTCCACTGATTTTGGAAAAGTATTATATTTTTATGATAGTATTTAGAAATATGGGCAAGGTGAAAACTTCAAATCAGGAAAAGAATACAAAATTTTTAAAAATTGTTTTTCTCATCCCAAGTCCATCAGATTTCCTTGCAAAAAAATTTGTTTCCAGGCTATTTCTGTGGATAACATATGCAGATATTAAAGAAATAGTTTTAATCTGTCCATAATAAATGAGATAATGGACTTATACTTCTGCAGAACTACCTCTAAGTCCTTCCACTGTCCTTCTGAAACTCAGCATCGAGTAGGTTAGGGCTTGATGCTCATGTTTCCCAAAGTTGTACTTTGATAAGGTGTGTGTTACAGAAGATTGGGAAAAATATCAATTTTGTTTGGGAGTAAACCAAGAGTCATCTTAAATGTAAAGCTTATTTTGTAAAACCTTGTTTAATTCTCCAGAAGGAATTAATGGCCTGATATTCCATCATAATAAAAATCATTCTTCAGTTTAATAGTTACTACTTTTCTTATTGAGAGTTAAATCTTGGTATCTCATCCCTAAGAGAATATGAGTTCTTTGTGGTCCCGTCCGTGTCCTGTGAAACTCCCGACACACTGAAGCCACTTAATAAATGTGGGTTTGGTGAACTGAGGGAACATCGTCCACCAGAAAGAGGACTCTGAGGAAGTGAGGTGCGTTCATTCTTTCACCCCTTTGATGCGGTGGAGGGGACAGAGAAGAGCACGAGGTCCCGGCCGGAACAGTCAGAGCTCCAGCTGCAGAGACATCGACTTGCAGGAACTCGGAGTATTTTCTTCCCTGGGCTGCTGTAACAAAGTACTATGAACTGAACTGTTTGAATAATAGAACTTACTATCTCATAGTTCTGTACAAGGCTAAAATCAAGATGTGAGCTGGACTGATTTCTTCTGAGGACTCTGTAAGAAAGTCATATTCTAAGTTTCTCTCTGTGGCGTGTAGCTGGCCATGCTCCCTTGTGTTGCTTCCTATGATCTTCTGTCTATACATATCTGTGTCTACATGTTCTCTGCTTGTAAGGACACCAGCTGTGTTTGTTTGGACACTCTAATGATGCTCAGTAACTTCTATAGCGAACTTATCTCCAGACTAGGCCACATTGTGAAGTACCGGAAGTTAGAACTCCAATGTTGGAATTTTGGTGAGGACACAATTCAGCCCATAACAAATGGGTTGTAATAGCGGCCTTTAGTGCTTGTTAAAGCTCACTCTGACCCAAAGTGCCCACCCACCAACTGTGGCCATCGAAATGTAGTGTCCTTAAAGGAGTGCGAGGACTGGAATCACTTGTGTCTACTGCTATTTATCCTCTCACTGGCGACGTACTTCATTTCCCCAAGAGGGTGTTGGCCTGGCGTGAAACACCTGCTGGTCTACCTCTGCTGGACAGCCCTGAAACAACTTTCAGGAAGCTCAGCTGCAGGCGAACACCAGGTCCACTGGCTTCTGCACCTTCTCTCCAGTTCTTTCGTTTTTATTCCCTTTGTTCACTGTCTTGCTTGTCCAGATACTCAGCCTTTGACCCTCTTGGCTAGTTCCTCCCTCTTCTTTATTGCCCTGACTTACTTTCATTTTCCTTTAACACTGATCTTTTTTTTTTTCAGGTTCCCTTAAGGTGAAGGATGAAGACATTGCCATCAGAATATGCACCTTTTATTAGATCATTTGAACTGCGTCCTGCTGGATTATCCTCAAAACTCCTGAAATACAAGGATATCTGCTTGATAGATCACTGAAAGGAGGAATTATTTTTGTGTTTTGGAACAGAATTTGATTAAACTTCTTAGTTCAAGAAGAAGCAAAGGTAGCTGCCCTTCACCAGTGGATTTGTGATTTGGCTTCACCATGGCTGCCTGCTGCACCTGTAACATCAGAGTGCTGGTGGCTGTTGTGTGCGGGCTGCTGACGGCTGTCATTTGTGGACTGGCCATTTGGAGAGCAGTGATCCGGAGAGGTAATGAATGTGATCCTGTTACATTTAACTCAGAGAGGCAGAAAGCACCGGACCTCTGTCCCTGACCCCTGATATATCAGTGCCGGAAAGTACTCTGTCCTGGCCGAGGCTACCCATCAGTATGCCATCTATAAAATATAAGACGAGAGTAAGTTGATGGTTAGCAGGTGGCTGATAATACACATACATACGTATATATTCACATGTATATGTGTGAATAACCAGGATGAATAACGACATGGGTGAACTAGCTTTTTCTTAATCTTTTAACTCCTAAACAAACAGACAGCTAAATAACAATTAAAATTATTTACAACATATTTTTAGGCATATTTAACTAAATAAAAGAAAATTAGGTATCGGGACACATTGACCATTTAAACATGTGCTAAATAGAACTTTGTTTCAAGAAAGAAGTTTAGAAATGTTATCACTAGATAATGTGATCCTGAACTAAAATGATCATATAGTTTTTGCGCCAATTTCCCACTTTGCAGGTTTAGAAAACTACTCAAAAATTAATATAATTTGTAGAAATTACTTTCCTGGTTACTCGGCATGTACTTATTAGTTCCTGATGTGTTCTAGAGCTGATGTGAGAAGGTGGGGAAAACCATAGTGTGTAGAACAGTAATGTTAAAGGAAAGCCCTGGGGGCTCACAGCAGAGGCTTTCAGTAATTCTAATGTGGTTCCCAGGAACAGTGGAAGGTCTCCATAGAGACAGTCAGAGTTGGCTGTGTGGAACACTTCTTTTTGGGAAAAACAGAAAATTTCTGATGAAAGAGTAAGGGTAACTAATGCCAGTCAGAAGAGGCAGCAGAGCTGTCATTCTGCCCTCTGAGCGCGTAGTACATAGCTGGAAAAATCCACTGCTAGGGCAAAGGGGTCAAATGTATGGGCCACTGATGTAGTGGTAGCTAGGGATGAATCTATCCCGCGGACCTCAGGGAACAGGATGTGTAGAACACTGTATTAATAGCATTTGGAGAACTAGAATAAGAACTTATTGGGAAAAAAATACAATTTAAACGTGGGAGTGTGCCTTTGTTTGCTTATGCTTTGTCAAATAGTTTAATTCATGCTTTTAAAAAAGTTGTGAACTAGGGATTTTTTCTCCCTGTTAAGCTTACTGAATTTATAAGATCTTACAGTACTTTAAGTGTATATATTTGAGAAATCCTCTCTTCCTTCTTCCCTTTATGTATATGACATCTACTTTTAAAGGAAAATGTGTGGTGGTTTAAAAAGGATACAGTTATAATACAACCCTTAAAACCAGGACCAAAGTACAGAAACAATACAAGGAAGTGGGCAGACTGGAGGATAGAAAGTACATAAAAGTCTAAGGCTCAGAGGGAGTTAACTAGGATAAATAATGAACATATCCTGGAGCTTAAAACCCAAGACTCTAAAGAATAAATAGGATATATTACGTTTTGCAGAGTAGAAGCCTACCAGCTCCTTGGAAAAAAAGATAAACTTTTCCCTTGCTCTGAAAATTTGAATTGGCTGTCTACAGAAGGACATCCCCCAACTCGGTGGAAAAACAGAGGGTTATCACTATCATTTACAGAAACAATTGAAAGACTGGTAGTTTGCTGTTGCTCTTTGTCATGTACATTCCAATCAGAATGTGTTTTAGTTAGTAAATTCTGCCACAGTCCACTTCACTCCTCATCTAGTCTTCTCTTTTCACCCCACCCCACCCCCTCTCGCCCATCTCATTTCATGGAATTACTGACTGTTCTTATTTTGCCCCCTTACATGGTATAGAGAAAAATTGTTTTCAAATTGATCTTTTTCAAGGGGAAAGAAGTCATGAATGTCTGTTAGAAACTGATGAAGATAATGTTATTCAGAAAAATATATGCATATACACATAAATTTTGCATAAATTAATTTTATCACATTCAAAATTCATTTTTGTCAGCATAAATAGAATATAGAGATTATATATCACTCATTTTCATTTTCCATGAAAAAGTGATGACCCCTTTGTGAAAGAAAAAATTTGTATTCTTCTCTGAGTAAATTTCAATGAGGAGTTCCTATTATTTAACTACTGAATGAGCTTGAATACTGCAATATATGTGCTATTTATGTATGTAACTGTTATAAGACTTACAGTTTTAAAAAGTCTTATTATGTTCTAGATACTGTGCTAAAACTTCACATGTCTTATCCCATTTAAATCTCATTCTACCTTAAAGCAGATAGTACTCTATGTTACAAATGGGGAAATCAAGGCTCAGAGGGTATTTTCATGCTTAAAAGCTAGAATTATTGGGTCTGGATTTGAACCTTGATCATTCTGACTTCAGTATCTGTGGTCTTAACTCACACTACTTTGCCTTCCCCTAGAGGGAAGACAAAGGTAACCCATTATCAATTCATCTTTTTTTTTTAAACATAATAATGACTGAAAACCCTAGTTCACAAAAATATTAAGTAACAGTAGAAGAAGAACATCTTGTTTTTCTAGGCAAAATCAGGCTCTTTGAGAAATCATATTATCTTCAAGTCAATTAGTCTGTAGTATTAATGCAGTTTGTAGAGTATAAATTAGTGGGCATGCTTCAGTTTTGAAATTTTCTGATTTTTCTGTGGTACCCATAGAGTTGTTTGTGGAGTAACTGCCACAATTTAGCTACCTTCCACTAGGTTGTACATGGTGTTTCTTTCAGTTTTTCAAAGTGATAGGTTGTCACCTTAATGTCCTAGTCTAAAATGGCAAAAAGAATGTGTGTCCTAGTAGTGTTCATCCTGGCAAGTTAACACCTTTAATGGAAAGATTTCTCACATTCATAAAGCCCCAAACATTTAATAGCCATCAAACAGAATTTGAATGAGTTCTACTCTAATCGTTCTAAGTGTGAGTTCCTTTTTATTTTTTGAATGAAGTGTTGGTTTAAGTACCCCAAAAGTACCACAAGACACAATCTCTAGACTGCCAGTGATTTTCTATCTAGTGTAGAATTCTTTTTTCCTATTCTGTGCCTATTTTTTCATTAGACATTTTGTTAGAAGGTCAATTTTTGAGGCTCTGGTGTTGATAAAGTTAACAGCATTTCATGGGAGATAAGACCTCTTTCAAGGTTGCCGGCATAGTCTGTCATTTTTATATGCCACTGATGAAAACATTAAATAACAATGATCTTTTTCACCAAAGTGGCACAAAGAGATATATTACCAAGTGTATTACTTTCACTATCTATGATTTTAGGTACAAGATTTCCTATCCATTTAAAGTTTGGCCGGGAAAAGAAAATTTTTTAAATTATTGATGAATTTTTGCAATTTCCAAAAGAAAGCCAAGACAAAGTTTTCTAAGATGTCAGTCTACTCTGAATACCCTTCACCCAGAGTTTCACATGAGTGTGTCCTTTTTTGATGATAAAGGTCTTAGGTTTAAAGGCACATCCTCAGAGGATAACTATCCTATCCATCCTGTCTAAATGATCTTACATCTGCTCTTTTTACATGTATTTCTGTCATGGTTTTCACTGCTACTTTTTAATTTTTATACTATTCAATTGTCTCCCCACTTCTAGATTGAGAGACCCAAGAGTGCAGTGGCTTGACTGACTGGTTCCCTACAACTAGAATAGGACTTGTATTATAGTCACCAAAACGTAGGTGTTGATTAAATGAACAAATTATATGAAAACCAGAAACGGGACTTGATCCCCTTGGGTTGGTATGATAACAAATTTATTTCTTGGAAACTTCGGGAAAACATACATTCTTTCTTAAGTTCTAAAGCCTGGGAAGTCTGAAATCAAGTCAGCAGCAGATTCAGTGTCTGGTTAGGGCCCATTTTCTCATTCAGAGACTGTGTCTTCTTTCTGCATGTTTATGTGGTATAAAGAGGGAACTCTGGTCCCCAATACATTAAGGGTACAAATCCCACTTGGGAGTTATCTGCCATTATGAATTATCCTTTTAATAGATCCATTTTCAAATACCTTCACATTGGGAGTTAGATTTCACCAGATGAACTTTGAGGGGACCCAAATATTCAGTCTGTAGTATGAACAAAGAATTATCAAGTAATTATGCTGAAAAATTGAATAGCATAGCTAACAAATTCCTGTGATTTCCTTCAAAATAACAAAATAAATGAAATTTTGTATTTTGAATCAAAGGGATTGTTTTATTTTTCTCCCTCTGCTCCAATCCATGTGCTACATGACCATATTCAGGACTTTGGACTTAAGATTCTCCACTTTTTTTAGTAGCCTCTTTTGTTGAACGTGTGACTGCAATTTCAGAGGGTGTTTTTGTGTTGCAGCAAATCTATGTTCTGTCAGACTTTCAGCCTTTTCACACTGGGCATTCTTCATAGAAAAACAACCACTTTGTTTGATGTGTTTATAGAATGAAAAAGACACTGAGGTGTTCCGTCTTTGCTGCTTTCATGCTTCAAACAGCAAAAGCCTTGTAACACCAGAAGCAGCGTGGCTTTTGGGTCCCACTGCACATGATGAAGGATGTCAAATGCAAACATAATTAAGCTTTATTGTATGTCTTTTCTTTGACATTTTCCATCTTGAGCTAGGCCTGATGTAAACACAGACAGATGTTCATAGCCATAATGGTTGGGAATATTTTCTTCCATCAAGGGGAGAACATTTAAACCTCAAAACATTCAGATTACTCTTATCCCTTATTTAACCATATTCAGTTCCTCTCCTGGCTCAGCAAATTTTCTGCTCTCTGCTGTCTGTTTTTCTTACCCTTCCCCAGATATTGTAACCTTCATTCCCTTCCAAATGACTTACCTATTCATCAGCCAAACAAGAGACTTCAATAGGCTGATATATTCTCAAACCCCAAGATCAGCCTTTATAGCACTAATAATTCTTCCGCAGTAGAAATGTGGGTTATCAGGAAAGGACAAGGAGAGTAAATTCCTCACATATATATCTGATGAATAAATAAATACCCAGTAGTTTTGACTGGGGGGATTGTTCAGTGGCAGAGTGCTTACCTAGCATGTACAAAGTCCTGGGTTTGATTACCAGCACAAACTGAACTGAACAAAACTAAACTAAATAACTCAACTAAACCACAATAAATTCTGTGAAAGGAAAGGGATTCTTGTTTGAGGAATAATTTTGTTCTGTAGTGGACTGAGGAGCATAGATTACCTTAGCATCAGAATCAGTGATTTTTAGTGTAGATCCCATTTTAAAAGTCATTGTCTTAAACTAAGAGGCAAGACTATTGGAATGGTGAGTTATTCCTAGATTTCCAGATATTATATACTTTCATCTAAAATTCTGGATAGGACTACCACCTGCCAGTACTTGATAAAACATGCTGTCAGATATCTTTATAGAATACAGTGGTATCATATATACTTGAGAGACGTGGGGTAGAACTCTAGAACCAGACTGGCTTGGTTTAAATGTTAATACTTCTGCTTATTAGCTAAGTAACTTTGAGTAAATTACTCAAAATTTCTGTAACTCACTTTTCCTAGCTCTTAATAATAAATCCCACCTCATAGAGCTGCTTGGATTAAGTAAGTTAATGCATGTAAAGGTTTAAAATGATATCTAATGCATTGTAAATAATAAGTTAGCGTTACTATTCTTTAATTTGTGAATTTTAGGTCATTCAATACAGAACATAGTTTGTTTTTTTTTTCACTCCCTGCTTCCACCTTGAATAGATGCCATTAATCTAGATTGGACCTTTATATTGACACTCAAATTATCAAACCAAAAGTCCACAGTAGGTTTAATCATTAAACTTAATTGAACTCAAATTAATTGAACTTGCATTTGCTTTTCAATCTTTGTGCCGGAGAAAGCTTATTAAATTAACTAGCTAAGGTTGATATATTTAGCCAGGTAGTTAATAAGGAGCAACTTTTATTTTGAATAAAGATTATACATGTGTACATTCTTTAGGGTTTTTAAAAAAATAGAATAAATTTTCTTAAATATTCATCCTCTCATTTAGGAGTTATTTCCACCCAACAATTTCAAATTCCTGGTCTAGGACAAATGTCAGATCCTGGGGTTTTTATAACGCAATTGGCTAAGACAAACACTAGAAAGGGTCTCAAGATGGAATTTCTTTGATTAAGGAAAGTCGTATTTATTCCTCTTCTTATTCAAGCTGTATTTTTCAAAACCAGATTCTAATTGTGTGTAGTTTAGAAGAAGAAATTCATGTTTTCCATTTGGGATCTTGAAGATTATTTTCTGCTACCTTCTCAAGCATTAAGTGTGTGTGTCGTGTGTGTTCAGTAATGTGGCGCAAAAGTATTGAATATAGAAAATTTGGGGAAATATTAAAACTTAAAATAGCGTAGAGAATTATTGTTATCTCCCTGTGTTACAGAAGGAAATTGTTAGAGATGGTTGAGTGTGTGGGTTCCCACATAAAATGGAGCAAACGCTCATCCTGTCAGTGGTAAAGATGGGCAGTGAGAGGAGGGAGCAGCAGCCTCTCACCAGTGGCCAGCAGACGTGAGGCCAGCGCCCTCTTGGCTGCTTATTAATTACCGGCCTGGCACAAACCAGCCAGCCCTCACACAGAGGGCGGGTTTGGGTTCACAAATAGCTAGCATCACTTGGTTTGAGTCCTCAATTCTGAAAGTAGTGTATGAGCAAACCACTTAATCTTTCTGAGTATGTCTTTGTATAAGATACAGAACCTTAATTAAAGATGCCGGTACTACTTTTCCTATATTTTAAGAATATTTTAGGTACTTCAGAGGCCAGCACAAGATGTTAAACATATGAATTGGACAGAGGAGCAGACAGTTCAGGTTGGACTAGATGTTTCCAACCAGAATGCAAATGGCAAAGAAACCAGCAAACAAACATTTGTTAAGTACCTTCTACTGAACTCATGGCTGGATGCACAGTAATGACCCTGGTTCTGAAAGTTGTCAAAATAATTCTTAACTATAAGAAATAACTCTTGATTTATGGCAAAAAAGGCACAATGAATAGGCATGTATAGCTTTTCTTCTTGTTTATAAATATATGGAAGTCATAAATAAATATATAATAATTAAAATATATAAGCATACTTTCTTGAACTTAAATCCCAAGTGTCAGAAACAAACAAAAGAGTTGATACATAGTGGTGACGGGTACTAGCATAATTTGTAGACTCTGTGACTTCGGTGTACTCATGAGGACAGGAGCAATAGCTTCCAGCCTGTGTAAACTTGGGAAGCAGGACCTAAGCAGAAAGCATGGCACATGAAGCCTTTGGAGTTGGGTCAGCCAGGAAAAGATTAGAAAAATTCTGCTCAGCAGGCCAAGAAAAATCATTAAGCAATTCTATGATCTGTTCGGGGCCGTGAGTAAGGGGGAAAGTGAACAAGTAATTGAAACCCTATATTGTACTGTACAATCTGAATTTGTCTTACCTGTGTGATGAAGAAACCTCCAGTGAAAAATTATCCTAAAAGTAGTTCGAGATTACTACTGATAATGCCTCAAGGTCATAAGAGAAGTAATCATGACATTTCCTTTCATAAATATTTTCTCAAATAAGATCCATAAAGGTCTCATGGAAGAACAATAAATAAGATAATGATGAACTGACATAATTAATATGAACCATAATATTAGACAGACATCAAATATGATAAGAATAACTCTTTGTCAACTGGATATAATAAAATAATCTGAAAGAGAATATAAATTAATTTTAAAATAATTTGAAAAGTTAAAAATATGCAGAAAAAGTCAATAAAAGAAAAGGTAATATTCTTTAAAAGGATAGGAGAACTTGAGTTTAGCTATGAAAATAAGACTGGGAAACTTGAAATAGAGATTAGGAAATCTGAAATATCTCCACAGGGCTTACAAGCTCCAAAATACAACTAAGCAATAATAATATCAGAGAACAGGCATTAAGACTGAAAGCATATTGAAGAATAAGAGTTTTACTATTCAGTGATGCAAAGTAATACAACTGAAAGGCACTCATATCCTCTCCCTGAATACATGAAATAATGCAGATTAAAACATATGTAAACTAAATTTGTAAATACACCAAATTTTACAAATAAATATGCAAATTTACAGCCAGGGTAGTTCGGTCTAATAACCATCAGGGAGAAACTGACAGATCAAGCAGAGAAAATTAAAATTCATAAATTTGAAAAGCATGTAGATAAAGTCAATTCACAGATTAGCATTGCCACAATAAGTGAAGAATATGTTATTTTCAAAGAAAGTCTCAGTGAGTAATAAAGAATCAGTGCCCTATAGATTATGCTATGTAATGCAATAGAATTAGAAGGCAATGCATAAAATAATCAAGGAAATACCTTACTGTAGCTAAATTTTTTAAATAAAGAAGAAATCAAGTGAGCTTTTTGAGATACCTTAATCTGCGATAAAAAATGGTCCCGTTTTTTCTTAGCTTTCAGCCTTTTATTTTTCTTCCTTTTTGCACTGGCTAGCATACAATGTTGAATAGAAGTGGTTAGAGCTATTGTATTGAGCTCTTTTCTTTCAAGTTCAGGATGGAAAGCATTAGTAATATACTAGTAAGTGTGATGAGAGTGGTGGTTCTTCATAGATGATTTTTATCACTTTGAAAAATTCTTTTAATTCCTTGTTTGCTGAGTTAATAGAATATGCCAGGTGCTCTTTGTCCCTAGGAATTAGTGACATGCTCAGCTGCTTTTCTCCCTTTGTTCTGCCATATAATTAATTAAACTAATTGACTTTCTAATGTTAAAACAACTTCATGTTCCTGGGATACATCTCGTTGGTTCTGATGTATTATCAGTTTAATATATTTCCAGACTCGATGTGCTACTATTTTTAAAGGACTTTCACATCCTTATGAGTGGGGTTTATTGGCCTGTAATTTTCTTATAGTATCATTTTATTTGGTTTATCCTGGCATTACAAAATGTGCTATAGCTTGGATCTTGAGTGTCCCTCAAAGGCCTATGTGTTAAAGGTTTGGTCAACACCTATGGGGCTATTGGAAAGTGGTGGAATTTTTAGGTGAGTCCTAGCAAAAGAAAGTTAGGTCATTGAGGGCAAGCTCTTGAATGACATAATGTGATCCCAACCCTTTCCTCTCTCTTTTGCTTCCTCACTGTCATGAGGTAAGCAGTTCCTCTATCCACTTACTCAACATGATGTATTATGCTGCTACAGGCTCAGAGGTAATGGAGCCAATCAACCATAGACTGAGGCCTCTGGAACCATGAGCCAAAATAAACCTTCTCTCACTATAAGTTGATTATCTCAGGTATTTTGTCCTAGTGATAGAAAGCTAACACAAAATGATTTAGCAAGTTTTTCCCTTTATTTTTTGAAAGACTTTGTGTAAGATTGATATTATTTCATTCTTAATTCACCAGTAAAACTATCTGAGCTGATAGGTTATTGTTTCTAGACATTTATTCTTATCTTTGAGTTTCAACAGTGAGATCACAATGTATCTAACTATGGGTTTTATTTGTATTTATTTTGGTTGCAATTTGTTAAGCTTCTTGGATCTATAAGGTAAAGTTCTTAACCAAATTTGAGGAATTGTAATCACTACTTCTTAAATAGTTTATCTTCTCTAGTCTTTTTTTTCTCGCCTTCTAGGACTCCACCTGCAAATATGTTAAACTGCTTAATATTTTCCTTGGGTCCCTGAAACTATTTATTTTTTTTAAGTCTTTTCTCTCCATACCTGAAGCCAATTTATGCACAGACTTTGATCCTTCTTTCTTTGTCTCCGTATACTGAGACATATCACTTCAATTTTCAGTTCTAGTATCCTCAGTTTCCTTCCACACCTTAATACACTGTGACTGTGGCTTTCTACTCATTTTTCAGCCACTTCTGCCCTAGGGACGAGTAGCATCTTTAGTAGAAAGGCTATATAAACATGGAACACCCTTCAATTTCTGTCTGTTCTTATTACTGTTCAGAGCCTTCTAGTAGATTGTGGATGTCGTTTTTAACTTTTGTTCCAAGTTTAAAATTGGTATCTTTGAAAGGGTTACTATGATACAATCTACTCCATAATTATTGTAAGTAGAACTCTGCCTCCTGTTCTATGAAGCTTAATTAATTTGTTTGCCATCCATTATGTTTTCCAAACTAGAAATCCCAGCGTCCTTAACTGAAAATAACTAGTCATTGGATCGTAACAATCCTATTTCAGGTATCTTTCCTGAATCTACAACACCTGTCTTCCTACAGCCACGGCTTTAGTTTTGATCCTCATTTAATTGCTCTTTCTTGAGTTCTAACTTCAGTCAGTTCCCGTACTGCTGAAGGAACATTCTAAAACTTTCCTTCTGGGGATACTCTCTTGCTTTAAGACCTCTCTGCATTCCTTTGGGATTCAATCTTCTCAGCTCGGTCTGCAAGGTCCTTCAGAATCCAGTCTATATCCTGCTGTTGTTACACATAGAATCAGTGCTGCATGGTAAACACTCAGTTCTTTGAATACATCAGAACTTTCTGTGTTTTTGTAATTTTGTAGTTTTTATTTCATCTGACTTTGCTTGATTTAATCTTAAAATTCAACTCAAATATCACCTCTTCTGGAAGGTTCTTCTCTGAATAGGTTACCTCTGTCTTCAATATCTTTCCTTTGTGTTTTAGTAGTACTTGTAACTCTGCTCATTGTCTCAGTCAGTGGGCCTATTTGTCTGTCTGTCATCTATATAATTTCCTCCTTTCTCAAGGATTTTAATTTCTTGGTTAAGGTGTTGTATCTTTCAAATATGTCTTTTTAGTGTCTATTACTTCTAGTAAGCAGTGCACATCCTGTGTAGATTTTCAGTACATATATTTCTTGATGATGATATTACAAATGATGTTTCTCAGCAATGATACTCAAAGATTTTACATATGGCAATTAAATAGCCACAGACCTGAAATGAGAAAATAATCAACCAACTTCTGGTTTTTATTGTTTCTGTAGAAATACATCCTCTCCCATCAAGCACCCCTGTAGAATTCTGTAGAAATGGTGGCACTTGGGAAAATGGTCGATGTGTTTGTACAGACGAGTGGAAAGGATTGAGGTGTACAATTGGTAAGTCACTTGGGATAATACTAGGCTGGGATTTGGTGACCCTTGTGTTAATAATAGGAACAGCAGCAAAAATTTTGGAGACTTCGGTGGATAATTGTAAAAATAATAGTCATAATGATTATGACTTTAAGAGGTGTTTATTAGCGCAATAGTCAAAACCGAGTTTTCTTCTAGTGCTACTTACCTGTTTAATAAAAAAATCTTGTGTGCTTTCCATCTGTTGAATTTCTCTATAACTTACAGTTCTGTTTCTTTCCAACTGCAGTGTCTAATTCAGAGCAAATGACAATATAGTTCCCTCAGAACCTTTTGGTTGTTGAGATGCCTTATTACTCTATTTAAAATATCACAATTTTATCATATTTAACTTTTCTGAAATTGAAATGCATCTTCCTATCAACTACATACTTACATGAATTTTTTTGTCTTTTCTTATTTTTCTTGAAGAGTTATTAAATTAGTGGTTTCACTTCAAAAAATAGTTTCTCAGGATCCAAATTCAAAATTATTTCTTGATCTGAAGTGTGCTTCTAGTCACGCCTCACACTTCACAATGCCACCCAGAGCCTTTCAAACCCACTGTTATACTTTGCTATATTCTATCAGCTAGCACATCCTCCACCCTCTGTGACTTTGACCTTTTTGCTTTGACCCACATTCTCAAGATGTCCTTTGCTACCGTAGGCTATATAGATTTTTTAAAGTATATGTTTGTAGTACATAATGATTACATTCTTTTGGGGGGAGTATGTGTATAAGACATTTTACTTTTTTTTAATCCCCTTCCCCTCCCTCTCTTCTCTATATTCTCTCTATATATTTTTAATTCTCAAGATCCTAACTAGTCTGATATATTATCCTTATTGCTGTGTTAGTCCACACCTCCCAGGTACATACTGTGCACTTTTAAACTGGGACCTGGCTTCTGACATACTAACTTCTTTTTTTTTTTTTTTTTTTGTGGTGCCGGGGATCGAACTCAGGCCCTTGTTGACATACTAACTTCTAATGGCAATAATTTAATCAGATAGGAAAGTGTGGAAGCTCCCAGAAGGCTAGTGGATTCTAAAAACCCTTTAAATTACATAAGATAGGTTCTGAACTTCAACTTTTACCTGGTTTCAAATTTGCAAAGGAAAAGTATAATTTATAATGAAAAAAATTTTTTTTCTTTCCATTACAGCTAATTTCTGTGAAAATAGTACCTATATGGGTTTTACTTTTGCCAGAATTCCAGTGGGCAGATACGGACCTTCTTTGCAAACATGTGACAAGAACACTGCAAACGGTATGTGTTTTTCAGAAATATCTCCTTCCCACAGGCCAAGCAGCTGTGCTGAGTCAGAACTATCATCCCTGTAACTGATGTTAAGTTCCTGGGAGAGGTAAAAAGAAGGTTTTGTGGAAGGGCTTGCATTTCTTTTTTGATTTCAGTGTTCAAAGTTTATTGGTGGTACCTCACATAATCCTAATTTTCCCAAAACCTTAATATGGATCAAATGTTTGTGATTTCCTCTTTTTTTTTTTTTTTTTTTTTGGTGCCAGGGATCGAACTCAGGGCCTTGTGCTTGTAAGGCAAGCACTCTAACCACTGAGCTAAATCCCCAGCCCCATGATTTCCTCTTAACCATTACTTGTCTTATTTTTCCAGCTTACTCTGTCTCCTAGAGTTTGATCACATTAATATTTGCTCTTTGATTTACATAATTTGTCTAATTTAAAAAAATTAGTATCGATTATAGACTTATACCATCCATATCCTCTTTCAGACTACATCTTTCTAGGTTGATATGCTCAGTTGAGTCTTTTTCTGACTATTAGTCTTTCATCTGCTGCATGATTTTAGTTATACATCTGGGAACATTCTTTAGCTTCGTCATAACTTTTGTTTTGAACACAACAACCTTACTTACATAGAAGTGTTCCAAGAGTAAAGGAGCAAATAATACTTTCTATTTCTAATGCTAATATCCGAGATTTTGATAATTTATTTTGTTTCAATGCCACATTGGGTCATATTTTTGGATAGTAGCCTTTAGAGAGTCATAGATGCCTTTGTAATAGCTAAGATCTACTTTCTGATATAATTTTCTCCAAGTGTCCTACCGGTTCCTTATTTGTGTTGGCTTTCTTCTGACCTGTCCTGCAGGTAATTCTGTTTTCTTACAGAACCGGATACCTCAGGAATACAGCCAAATATACTTCATTTACAAAAATGTTTGAGCCAGGCGTGGTGGCACACGCCTGTAATCCCATCACTTGGGAGGCAGAGGCAGGAGGATCGCTGTGAATTCAAGGCCAGCCTGGACCACATAGTGAGTTCAAAGCCAGCCGGAATTACATAGTGAGACTGTCTCAACACAAACAAACAAAAAATGTTTGGTAGAACTTCTGTCAGTACTGACCCTGAGGAGAATTTCACATTTTGTTTAGATATTTATTTTTGTGTATGTCAGGGGTTCTTGGAAACGCTAAATAAATTACATGAATTTCTCTTTCATATGTGCTTCTTTACCTCATTTATTCTAAGTGAATATGTAGATCTGCATTCCAATTGCAGAATCCAAATTGCTTCTGCTCACATATATCATGATCTTACCCTCTGCATACATTTTTCCAGCCTCTTGTTTAAGGATTTAGAAGGTAAAAGTAGGGCTTCAATTGCACTGGTACTTAGTATACATATCCTGTGTACCATAATGTACTGGATTGTGTGCCTATGGGAAACTGTTGTCTTAAGTTTACATGTTTTGTGTATATTAAATATTTCATAATGATTTATAAAACAGGCCCAACTTAAAAATCGTAATTGTGTGCCATGAATCAGGAAGAGAAAAACTGCCAGTAGCATCCATGAAGGTCATCATAATTGTTTAATATATATTAGTTTTTGGGTAGAGAATAACCATCTTTTATTTGGCTATTTTCTTTTCTGAGCAACTATTATGAAAATGTATTATTATATTTACCTTTGAATTTCAGATTGAGCCCCTAATAATTATTTTAAAGATATACATTCCAACTGCTGACAAATTTGCTTTTAATTTTACATTAGGAATTACTCCTAACTACTCAATTTTGTATAGCAAATGACTATAATACTTTTCAATGATTTTTTCTTTTCTATTATTAGTGCCTAATAATTTTATAAAATACTAGATTTCAATGCAAGCCATATAGTGTGATTATAATTATCCCCCACTAACATCCCTTATACCTCCCTTTTGCTTCCCTTTATTCCCTTCCTCTTGTAGGTTAATAGTATCTCTTCTACCTTCATATCATCTTTTTTAGGTTCTGCATATTAGGGAGAATATACAATACTTGTCTTTCTGAATCTGACTTATTTTGCTTAACAAGATGGTGTTCAGTTCCACCCATTCTCCTGAAAAGGACATAATTTCAGTCATCTTTATGGCTGAATACTAGTCTGTTATGAATATAGACCACATTTTCTTTATCTATTTATCTGTTGATGGACACCTGAGCTGGTTCCATAGGTTAGCTATTTTAAATTGTGCCACAATAAACATGTGTGAAGGTATTTTTATGGAATGTTAACTTTAATTCCTTGGGGTATATACAAAGAAATTTTATATCTGGATCAAACATTAGCTCTGTTTTTAGTTTTTTGAGGAAACATTATACTGACTTTCATAGTGACTCTACTATTTTGCATTTCTACCAGAACTGAGGAAGAGTTCCTTTTTCCCCACATATATATTTGAAATTGTTTAAAAAATTGTTATATATTCTTTTCAATGATTTTTGAGTACAGATATTTATAATTGTCAATAATATTGAGAAAATGCATAGCCATTTTAAATATGTATATATATATATAATTTTCATTATGTTATAGAGTTGAGGTACAGCAATCAAATAAATTAGAGTGAACCAGCCCTCTAAGTGTTGTTGAAGCAGTCTATAGTTTCAGTTATTCTAGTATTGCACCAAGAAGCAGCTGCCCAAAGATGATCTCAAGGAAAAATTTACCTTCTAGTCCCTTATTCCTATAATTATGATTTTATCTATAGCAGCTACTTAAGTATTAGCTATAGGAGGACAGTGAGGTAGGGAGGTTCAGGTAATAATCCTGGGAAGTAAACTAAATTACTAAGGAAGCATTTATTGAGAACCTATGAAATATCTACTAAGTGCTGCAAAGCACTCTTTTCCTTTCAGGAGTTACCCAGATAAAGAAGAAAAAGATCAACACATAATCCAGTATCTCTGAGGAATTTTTCATACTGTTTCTGGTCTCTTAGCTTAGTATCTTCCTATTATATCCAATTCAAAGCCATTTTTGTCCCTAACTTTTGAAAAGTAAATCTTCCTTGAAGACATCATTTCAGGAAAGAACCAACTAGTTATTTCAACTCCAGATTTAAGCATCAAAACAAGCTGTATCTGTCTAAAATATTGTGGCAATAATGGATTCACTTTTCCATTGCTGTGTGTTAAACCGTCCTAAACTTACTGGTTTATAATACCTGAGATTTAGATTCTGCATGTTTCTATGGATTGGCTGTGGCTGTACACTGTGGTAGAAAGTCTAGCATAACTTCACTCACATATCTGGGGGTATGAGTGCTGGCTGTTGGCTAGAGCACCTCAATTCTCCTCCATGTGGCCTCTCTTAAAGTAGGTTGTACTGAGTTCTTTATGCGCCAGTCTGAGGACAGCATCCTTTCAGCTTCCTGGGGCCTACGCTCTGAAAATAACACATTTGACCACATTCTGTTGGCCTGAGCAAGTCACAGGTCCGTCCTATTCAGAAAGTGGAAAAGCAGACTCCACCTCACAATGGGAGAAGCAGCAGAGCCATATGGAGTTGGAAGATGTGGACAGCTTCAGTAGTTGTGGTGACTATCTTGGCAGACCCTGTCTTTTTTTTCTTTTTATTAAAGCTGGCTCTCCAATAGCAATCAGACTGTGCAGTCTCTCTCTCTATGGAGATGTAGAACTACAAAATGTGATAATAGGAAGTTGCAATGAAAATCTGGAAACCCTGGAAAATCAGGTATGTCATGTGACCCATCTGATGAGATTAAATTAGAAATAACAAAACCAGTAACTAAAACAACTTTTATTTATTTAAAGTTGACATCTGTTTATGAAAAAAGTACAATTATACATTCTGGGTCAGCAAATTTCAGTAAATGACAATCTATAGCACATTTTAAATGGCTTTATAGCTAGTTTGTAGACTAGTGAAGTTTTGACTGAAATAGATCCCTGATGTTTGAAGAAAGGTATTTGCTGGTCTACTGGGTCAGAATGAATAGAAAAATAACTGACCAAAAACCTTTTGAGACAGGAAACTCCTAACCTCATGCTAGTCTCAGGGCTGTATTCAAGAGCAGGTGAAATATATTAGACTAGATATTTTTCATGAAGATTACATTATTTTGATTAATGATATAGGCAAATGCACATATGTGAGAGACTCAGTACCAAAGGCCAAGCAAGGGAAGAAAGAAGAAATACACCTTTCTGGGGTCTTTTATGTTTCAGGCATGTTACACATATCCCATTTAATTTTCATCAAAATTTTTTTGTGAGTTGGATGTTATTCCCACAATACAGGTAATTATAGCTAATAATGCTTCCTAATTGATGAGCATTTACTGCAGTCCAAAAACAGATGCTTCTGAACTTATGATGGGATCACACCATGATGAACTCATTCTAAAGTGAACTATTGCAAATTAAAAATGCATTTACCCAACATCATAGTTTACCAACGTAGTACATTGCAGAGTTACCAATTTTTTTTTATCCTCAGCACTGTGTCACTGACTCAGAGCTGTGATTTGCTGTTGCTACACAGCGTGACAAGAGATTAGCACGTTGCATAATGCCAACCTGAGAAAAGTTCTAAATTCAAAATTTAAAGTAGTTTCTGCCAAATACAAATTGCTTTCATATCACTTGTAAAGTCAAAAATCTTAAGTCAAACCACATAAGTTGTGGACTGTTTGTAGTGAGCTGAATAATTTTTAAAAACCTTATTTAATCATATTAGGTAAGTACTGAGGTACCCATTTTATAGGTGAGAAAAATATAGCTCTGAGAGGTGACATGCTTTGTCCAGTGAGCACAGTCCAAAATGTGATGGAGATGCTCTTCATTTTAAAATCCACGCTGTACTACACTGGCAGTGGATGGGGAAGGGTAGAGTGGGGAAGGGAGTTGAGATGCTCAAGTGGCTACCGATCATGTCACAGACGGGAGGAAAGAGTGAAGATTCTGCAGTCTACTGAGCTTTAACTTTTTAGCCTACCACTTCCACATTAACGTTTTATTTTATCACTTCCAAAGTGTGTGAACTTTGGGTGAGCTCCTAAATATTTTCCTCCTTCAAGTGGAAGAACAGATGCTCAACTCTCAACGTTGTTTTCTCTTCTGTGCAATATCACCTGTGAATCATCTAGTAAACTGGCTGTCATACAGCAGGGACCTAGCTATTGCGTGAGACACTTGCTTCTCTCTATTGATTGAATATTGTTTCTGACTCTTTTCTAAGTGTGACTGGTCTGTGACACCAATTTGAATTTTGAAATGATGCTGCCATATAGTGAAACACTTGACCCCACACTAATACCCACCCGCACTGATAGTATGGAATAACATGTTTTAGACTCACAACACAGTGCTTGAGGCCCAACTGGTTTCTGGAGAGGATGCCCCCAAACTTTCTCTGATGGAAAACTAAGTTTTAAAAGGTTCCAGACCATTGCAGAGCAGTAATTTTGTAAAGTACAATGAGATGAATTATTAGAAAAGTGAAATAAAAGATACATAAAATACAAACCCAATTTTATAATTCTTTATTAATGATTTTATTATCAACAGGGTAAAATTGCTATATAAATTTCTGATCACTTACTCTCACTTTTTCTGCTTATCTTGCTATGGACTTTGTAACAGTCAGTGAACCAGAGATGGTCCTTGTTTATACTTTGTGTAGCACTGATCTTGCTAAGGCAGCCCATTTTAGTTAATTAATTCTGGAAGATAGTAAAGGCTGAGAAAACCACTGGCCTGCATGTACTACGTCCTTTACACAAGAAAAGAAACAAACATGAAATACTTGGTGGATGTGATGTCTAAGAGATTAAGACTCAGTTAAATTTCAGCTTAAATATCTGTATTTGCTGGCAACTTGCTAAGACTTTTTTTCTTTTTAAACAGGTAGACAGTACTGACCCAGACTTTAACAATATTTCTACCGAAGCCCAGATTTTAACATCTGATGCCAGTAAATTAACTCCTGAGAACATCACTTCTGCTACTAAGGTGGTTGGACAGATCTTTAATATATCCAGACAGGCTGGCCCTGAGGTAAAACTTAAGACTAAAAACTTCAAGATTTCCTAATGATTGCCATTCTTTCTGGGGTGGAATCTTAGAGCTGCTTTAATTTGCATTTCTCAAATAGCCATGGATGGTGAATGTGGTAGTGGTGAAAAGGGAACCCTCCGACACTGTTGGTGGAAATGCAAAGTAGTACAACCATTATGGAAATCAGTATGGAGATTTCTCAAAAGCCAGAAAGTAGAAATCCCATATGACCCAGCCATTCCCCTACTAGGTATCTTTCCTGAAGAGCTAAAGACACCATATTACAGTGATACCTGCATACCAATGTTTAGAGCAGCACAATTTGTAATAGCTAAATGCTGGAAACAGCCTGTATACCCTTCAACAGATGACTGGATAAACAAAATGTGGTATCTATATATAATGGAATACTAATCAGATATAAAGAAGGAGAAATTAGAGTCATTACAGGAACACGGATGGGCCTGGAAAATATAATGTTGAGTGAAATAAACCAGACTTGCAAGCTTGAATACCGTGTGATATCCCTCATTTGAGTGAGACAAAATACAAACAAAAGAAAAGGGTAAACAATGGATACAAAAAGGCAAAGTGTTAAATATAAGCTAACAGACAAAGGGTTCAAGGGAACAAGAAGAGGGCAAAGTGGCAGGGGAATGGGAATCCAGAGGAATAATGATATCTTAAAAATAAGAACCTAATAACCCAAACTTAAAACAGTGACACGTATACTAGGTACTACAGTAACTTTATGTAGTGGTAACTTAATGCTACATCTATGTGGTTGTTTACATTACTCACTGTTATAAGCAAAAGGCACAATGTATTATGGTCTGTAAGTTTGTGTGATGGCCTGTAAGTTTGTGTAACTTTGGATAAATTTTAATAAAAATCCATTAAAAAAATCCAAGAGAAAGAAAGATGTAAGCAAATTATACTCCTACCCCAAGATATGCTTTCTGAATGGTTTAAGTTGCTTAAGACTATTTTGCAGAAGATTCTTTCTGAGAGATGTTCACAGAAGTTGAAGAGGACTTCCTTGTCCAAGCATCCTCTTTTGTGATAGTCACAGTGATGATTATTATGTTAAATCTTTTGGAGAGTCCCAACATGAAGAAGTTCCTTATTTTATTGTGTTTGCCGCCTGTATTTGACCTCAATATCCCTGCTCAAGTTCAAGCAAATAGTATTCTAAGAACTCACATGCTGCTTAAGCTGTGATTCTTTTGTGTTAAACATATTTCCATTTTGGTCTTGACTTTCTGAGAACATTAAGCCTAGTTTACATTGTATCATAGATGAGCATGGCTACAGTCTCCCAACATGTATTAACCCAGTGTCTGCCCATTGAATATCAGCATGTTTCTTTTTTCTATTCCCTTTAAATATTTTATTACAAAAATTATTCTATATTCCCACAGAGCCTTTGGAATGTAGATGGAATTGAAGTCACAAGTTAACAAAAATGGAATTTAAAGAAAAGAATATTGATCCCCAATGTAGAATTTATAGCAAGATTAACCAGTAAAGAAAGGCAATTAAATAATAAATACTAAGAGATCATTTCTATGACTTAATCCTGAGTTTGTGAGTGTAAGCAAATCACAAATAATTTTACTGAATCAAATAGTTCTATGACTAACAAGTTGTGCTGAGTATCATGGACTCTGTTATTTAACAATCAGAGCCCCACATTGTTTTTATTTTGGTTCTGCCTGCACATTGAAGCATTTTCTTTTGTGTTCTTAGGAGAACAATGGAGTTCTGTGAAATACCTTGTTATGAGGTCAAATTCGAGTCCTCAGCCGCTTACTTTTTTACCTTAATTTATTATTTTCACTTTTCCTTGCTTTGATTCTCTCTGCCATCTTTGGTAGGCCAAATCTAAGCCTTTAATTTTGAAAAATCTTCACACCTCCGGATTATCATACCAATAAAGTATCTTGCTACTATAGCAACTTGTCAGGTTGGTGGTGATGATAATGTGCAGTGTGTATTTTCTCTGCTGATCCGTGACTTCTCCTTGGCAGGCAAAAAAAGTTGCTGTAACAACAGTGAGCCAACTTCTGGATGCCAGTGAAGATGTTTTCCAAACAGCTGCTGCTTCTGATGATGATGATGCTTTTGCAACGTAAGCACAATTTCAATTTAAAAAGAAAATTTAACGAAGTCCTGTTTACTTTTTTAAGTTAAAGCATTAGCAGAAGTAATTGTCTGTATCCCTCATGAATCAGGAAATGGGTGATTCCTCTGGAATGCCAACAGCATCCTTAGCTTTTGGCTTGGCCTTATTACTACAGGGCACGCTGTAGGTTACCTTCTGGTTTCAGAGGTGGTCATGGCTTGGGAGACAAAGAATAAGTAGATGATTTAGTTTGTAACTTCATTGTCTATTTTAAATTAACTTCTGCTTTCTTTCTATCACAGTATTCTCTGTATGTCCTTCAGCCACTGAATTCCCCTTGTAGTCCATTTATTTATTCAGATAAGTGAACATAAGAAAGGTAAGAGCAGAATGGAAGACAGTGACAGGCTGAAAGACTCCAGCCCCTTATTAACCATCTCAAGTTTTGGTAGTAAAGTTGTCTATCATCTATTCTCTTTTTCTAAATTGGAAGCAGACAGATAGTCAGTTGGGACAGAGCCCTGGAGTTGTGGTCAGGATTTCTGCTGGTCAGGGCATCCTAGTACAATCAATGAGTTTTGGACCTCTTTTCTCCATTTTGTACGCTGATCGCAAACCTCAGAACTTTTGTCATATTGAAAGGTCATAATTGCCCTTGTTTGCCTAATTTGGCGAATGCAAAAATGTCTCCTACCTATTAACCACTTTGTACATTTGCATTTCATTTTTACATTTGCAATTTTGTTCCAGCTAGTCTTCTTTGGTTACCCACTCAAGTTATCTTGACCAAACAGAGATTTCCTGTAAAGAGGCACATGGGATCTCATAGGAGCACAAGGATGGAGCCCAGAAATGCTTGGGGCTCCAGGGCAGCTTTATAGCTTGCAGTAAAGTAGTTTTCAGTATGAATCATCATCTTCTTATCTTTCATTTATATTTGTCTTTACAACAACATAGTGATCTACATTATTCTTTCTAAATCATCTTTTTCCGAATATAACTTCTGCACAGGCTGGAAAATTCCCAAACAAAAGAATTTGATGGCTTCTTTTAGGCGTTTATATAAAGTCAATGGCCAGTTTCATTTTGTTTGTTTGATTTTCTTTTTTTTTCAGTAATAGGTATTTAATCCAATGGTCAGCCTCCAGATTAGATTAGCTACTCAGGCCACATTTAACCTAGACATTTACGACAGGAGGAGGAAAAAACTCGTGGGAGAAAAAAGGCTTTACTAGTAGCTGTGAAAAGGGCAGTCCTTTAAAAGTGTTTGTGAGCATGGTAAATATACCCCTAATTTTAGCACATCTCTCCCTCAGCCTACAAATGATTGAGAGTGTTCCGTCAGGACCACCAGTGTTTCACGGTGCTTTGTAGTGGTAACTCAACAGATATTTGTTCCTCAAATAATGTTTTCAGCAGATTGATGTTTTCTCAGATGTTCATCCTCTTGAAAGCAGCTCTGGGGTATTATTTTTATTCATTAAGTGAGAAACATATAGTGTAGATTACTGAAAACTCATAAAATGGTATTTTAAAAGGTTTTAATGGTATTTAAAAAGGAAAAGTATTTGAAAGAGAAGCCTAGAAATGTTTCTATAAGAATGATAATTTCATTCTTTTTATAAATTGTGATGTTTAATCATGATTGTCAACTTGGCTTGAGAGATGCCTGTGAGATTAGGAAAGCACATTTTTGGGTGTGTCTGGGCAGGTCATGAGGGTGTGACCGTAGGAGCTATATCTTCCTCGGCCCCTTCCTCTCTGGCTCATCTCTTGCTTTCTGCTTCCCACCTGCCGCAGGTTAGCAACTTTGCTCCACCATGCCCTTCTGCCATGGTATTTTTACCTCGGAGTCAGTCAACCATGAACTGAAATTTGTGAAACAAAATAACTCTCCTCTATTCTGTTACATATGTCAGGTATTTTGCACCAGCAACAAAGGGCTGATTGATATCATTCTTATTCATCTTTCTTGAAGAAGGAAAGAGTTTAGTGGCAGAAAGAGAGATTTGGAATACAGAATATTTCCATTTTCATAAAATTCTTTTATTTTTATTACCACTAAAAAGATTGATTATCTTATATATAGATGCTTTGTTTAGGCAAGTTTAGAAATAGTGCAAATATTTCTATAGGAAACCAAAAAAAAAAGTTTTATGAATTTTCTTTTGAGAACACCAAATTGGCAATTTCTCACCATTCGATCTAGTATATCTCTTAGCCAGTGTAGAAAAGAACATTGTGAAAACCCACAGTGTTTAGTTCACAGCTAAGGGAGTGAGCTCAGAGCTCTGCTTTCCCTTGGCTCCCCTGAGTGGTCACCCCAGGAGCCAACATCTTAGAAGAAACATTTTGAACCCCAAGGAGTTTGAGGGAAAGGAGGCATTTGAGTAGATGGAAATCAATTTTCATCCTCACAGAAACAACTAGAAATTCATGTTCAGCCCATACTTGGTGGGACCAGTCTGTGTAAAAAATACCATAACACAAAGTGGTCTTTACTGGGTAACCTGTCTTCTTAAATTCCAGCTTTCTGGCATCTATGTCCAAAGTACCTCAATGGAGATAGTCCACCAGGACTTTTTAGGAAAGTGTGTGTGTGTGTGTGTGTGTGTGTGTGTGTGTGTGTATACATATGTCATTTGTTAGTATCTGAGTTCTGTCCTCATGGAGTAATGTGGGAGACAATGTAAATCTTGGATTTTATAACAGATTTTCTAGAATATTCAATTATGCTTTGCTGGACATGGTGGCACATGCCTGTAATCCCAGCCCTTGAGAAGCTGAGACGAGAGGATTGCTGAGAGTTCGAGGCCAACCTGGGCTACACAGCGAGACTCTCCAAAAAAAATAATTATGTTTTGTTCTGTGCAGGCTTATTGAGCAGGTGGAGAGTTATTCCTTGACTTTGGGCGATGATATAGTAGTGGAACCTAATATAGCAATACAATCTGTTGATCTAGAAAACACGGTGACATCTACAACTGTTCGCTTCTCTGTATTGAAAGGTGAGCTGTTTGTCTCATGTGCTCGTCCTGCCAAAGACTATTCTCCCAGTCGTGAGTAATTCTCTGTTTATGGAATTGTATGCTTTTGAAATTCTACTTTTTTCCTTCTCATAGGAGCAAGTGATTCTCTAGCTCCTGGTTTAACATCCGTAGACACAAACGTGGACAAACTTAATCCAGATGGACAAACTGAACTTCAGATCTTAGTCAACACAAGTAGGACTCAAACTTTGTTAAATTTTGCAAAATTCACCTAAATAATATAATTAATTTCACTAAAGGAGAAATAATGTCTATTCGTTATTAATTTATTATTAGTTTCAAACCTAATAATTTACTTTGAGTATGTTTGGGCTTTGATACGGTAATATCAATTCTACTATCCTAGGTAATAAGAATGCTTGCCTGCCTGCCTGCCTGCCTACCTTCCTTCCTTCCTTCCTTTCTTCCTTCCTTCCTTCCTTCCCTCCTTCTTTCCCTCCTTTCAAAAACCTTTTGGGGAGTGGCAGAATTGAAATACTCAGGCTATGCATACAAATATGTGTTCCTACAAAAATCTTGCTAAAGGGTTTTTTTTGTTTAACATTTATGTATATTGCAAATATTCATTCACAAACTTTGCCCATATTTACTGGTGACATGACATACACTCACAGGCTCAGATTCATCCTGCAGATCTACCCTCGGAACAATATGTAATTGGCACAATTTTTATTTAATAACATCAACTTTAAGTTATTTTCTCTATATGTCACCTTTTGTGGACTCCCTGTCATCTTGCATGTGATCCTTCAGGAATTAGTATGTGAAGTCTGAAAGGGGTATATTCAGCAAGTTTTAGAAAAATGAATGAATTAAAGCACACGCTTATATTTCTTTTCTCCCCAAATAAAAAATGTCTGATGCCCCGAATTACACATTTTAGAAATAATAAATTCTAACTTTAGAACTTTAGATTCTAATAAACTCTAATTTTTAAAAGCCCTGTATGCTTGTACAGATTTGAATTTTACTTCAAGCATGTCATTTTTAAAAATAAAAATAAATAGAAAAGAATGAAGCCTTACTGTATTTTTAGGTTTAACTTTTTAACCCAGTGTCCAGAAGGAGCAATTTGGTGAGATCAGCGTGGCATGACAAAAGCCAGAAACTCACACTTTTCTTTCCAAATAGAGGTTGGAACAACATGACAGGTACAGGAGCATGTGTGAAGCTGTCCTCACCTGCCTGCCTCCCTTGCAAATCACAGGAGTGAATAGGCTCTTCTACCAGCCTGTGGTTTCCTCATGTCATTTGTGAAAAGCAGCAGAGTGTAGGCAATTATTCATTTAAAATGCCCACTTATGTTTTTTTCTTCTACCATTTTTACATGTGGCTAACTCTTGTTAAAATAAAAAAGGAGGCAGGGTGGGTGGAGGTATTCGTCAGCTGGTTCTGTCTGACTAATGCCATGGCCAGGCCGAGAGCAGCTACCCCCACCCACCTGGGTCAGGACTTTCCAGCATCTTTGATAAACAGCTGACTTTTTCCAATGCCCAGAGTTGCTTCACAGTAGCCTTCTGGCCTTGGGATAAACCTGTATTTGTTATGACGTAGCAGTTGGTGGTGAAAAGTGCCTGCTCCAAAACTCCACTGAAAGAGCCACTTGAGCTCCTGTTATGGGACTTAACACCACTGGTCCCTCTGAGTCCCTCTGAACAGGAGGCGGACCTCACGGGACCCCTCTGTAGGCACAGCCGTCTTGATAGTCATCCTTTGCTGCTTCCCGTCCATATAACACAGGTTGGGGAAGCAACCCAGCTCAGAAATTTGCTTCATGTTTACTCTGTCCTACTGCATAGGAAGCAGGATGTTTACTTTATATATGAGATACTCCAAATACCTCCTTGAGCTATATAAGGCAGAAAATATTGTTCCCACATAGGAGATATGGAAACTGAACTGCAGAAAAAAATGAATGTGGTTCGAGTAGCTGAGCATAGGTCATATATGTTACTTAATTTGAACAAACGGAACAAAATACCTGAGACTTAGTTTTCCCTACTATAGTCTCACAATAGAGATCACTTCTATACCAGATGTGTAGCGGCTTTTCCCCGTACATGAAACAATCAGTTTCGCAATAGACACCAGCTGACTGTCCTCTAATTTAACACAGTTCTGACACTGTCTACCTGGAGATAGTCCCAAGACCACCCCTCCACCCTCATGATGCCAATTGCAAGGCCCGGTTATGTAACCCGTGCTCGTGTTTGACCAATTATAACTCAAGTTTCCCATAATCACCATCTTGGGTTCCATTAATCTGAGCAGCTCACAGAGCTCAGAGAAGCATATTTACTTATTTATTATAAGGAACAACAAAAGATGCAGACAAAGAGTTACAGGGTAAGATATGGGTGGAGAGATACAGAGCTTCCATGCCTTCTCTGGACTCACCATCCTCCAGGAATCTCCACATGTTCAGCTATTCTGCACCTTGGCCTTTCGGGTTTTTATAGACACCTCATAGCATGGGCCTGGTTAAAGTATGTGCAACTGTGTAGACGTGTGATTGGACAGAGAGTGTGATCTAATACTAACAGACTTAATTGGCAAAGCCAGCAAGGACTGCATGTTCATATTCTTTTTGGACCCTTTGTGCAGCATTCCTTTGGGGTACTATGATCTCTCTTATCAGGTAGGTTGGAGAATTTCTTGATAGCCATGTCCAAGACAGAAAGTTAGTAGAAGATTAGAGCTTCTGTTACTTAGCTTGGGAAGAGAAATTCTAGTTACTACAGCCTGCCTTGAGTGTAGGAAGAAATGAGCCAGCAACCATGGAGGACAACCAAACTAGACATAATATCACAAAAACATAGCAATTAAGTAAAGATTTAGCAAAAACCCACATTTTTATGTTGTTTACTCAAATATTAAGTTTCCATGTAGTTCAACAATGACACAGAACTTGGTTTCTTATTCACTTTAAGGTTCACTTATTGCTTTTAATGTCTCCCTTCGCCTCCACAGGTAACACTAAGACATGTGGCTTTGTAGTATATCAAAACAATAAGCTTTTCCAATCAAAAACTTTTATAGCTAGGTCAAATTTTAGTCAAAAAATCATCTCAAGCAACGTGGATGAAAATGAGCAAGATCAGAGTGCTTCTGTAAAGATGGTCTTTAGTCCAAAGGTAAGTATTCCTATTAACAGAAATAAAAAACCCAAGCCATTCTTCATTATGAAAGCAGGAATAATTTAGATAAAAGAAATAAAAAGAAAAATCTCTTTGAAATATTCTTTTTTGTCTTTAAAGTATTCATTTAAATCTTTCTACCACCCATATTTCTTGTCAAAGTAGCTAAATACAAGGTTAACCAATCGGATTTTACACCCTTTCCCCCTCGATCTATAACAAAGATGTTATTGCTTAGCATATATTTAATATAATTCACTCCTCTCGTGACTATCTGATCCTATTAGATTTTTTTCTAACCAGTTTAGCATTAAATATGAGTAATTGTAATTATCTTACCAATTCATAGTACGACCAAAAAGAATTTCAACTCAATGCCTATGCCTGTGTCTACTGGAATTTTTTAACAAAAGATTGGGACACATATGGCTGTCGCAAGGACAAGAGTGCTGATGGATTCCTGGGCTGCCAGTGCAACCATACTACTAATTTTGCTGTATTAATGGTAAGAATGTGCATAGTAGTCTGTTTCCAGTCAAGAATTTTCCTTATATGCAATTTTAGTGCATGCTAATTAGAGATAACTTTGGGATTTAGTTCACAGAGATTTTTAATTCATATTAAATAGAAAAATCAGAAGATGGAGTGATAGGTAAGTACTTGATAAAGGAAAGTAGCATAGAGGATTTTCTTGTTTTCATTTGTTTTGTTGCAATATGTCCTAAGGATGGATGAATTCAGCACGGCCTTGGAAGGGGAGAGAAGGGAGCTAACAGAGTGTTCCACTAACTTGTATGTCCTTAAACGTGAAGTTGTTATGGCCACACAAGGCATAGTTATGTGTTGCGGATGGTTTAAATTAGTCACCCCAAGCTTTTTCCATTGGAATTGGAAAAAGGTTTTTTTAGAAGTGTCTTAATCACTTCACATTGATGAAACATATTACCCAACACTGGCAATTTAAAGGAGAAAAGGTTTATTTTGGATCACAGTCTGTAGAAGTTTCTGTCCATGTCATCTGGCTCCAAGGCAGGCAGCCTGGCAGAGGAGAGCGACCGAGGAAAAGCTGCTCAAGGCGTGGTGGTGGGGGAAGCAGAGAGCCAACACTTCCTCGGCTCTGAACTCCCATAATCCAATCCCATTCTGAAGGTCCCACCTGTGGTTGCAGGAAGTATTAGGAGTACATCTAGTTACAGACCATAACAAGAATTTACTAAATTTTGCTAGAAAGTGTAAAAGGAACAAGTCTTAAATTGGCTAAGTTTGTCCCATAGCTCCTCTATGTATTCCTTAATCCTTTTAACTCCAAAGCTATCTTGTGCAAGTAACTGATAACACTTAGTTCTGGAGTTCAGATGTATAAGCATCCCTGAAAATTCTTGGACTGACCCTTTAAGCTGTGGGGCTTCTGTATGTTCTGTTTCCAGGAACTAATTATTCTGGTGAAAACAAAAATATTAGCTTAAATAGTTGATAAAAATATCCAATAAAATGGAAAGGTCTGTAGGCTGTCTTCCCCTTATTAAGGGGCTATTGCTCTCCAAGGACAAGCAGATGTTTTTATTCCCAGTGCCTGTGATGTAGCCATATTTAGGATGGAGATCAGTAAAACATACTGATACAGCTAGATTATCAAAGAATAGAACCTTGCTTTAAAATTTTTTAGATAACTATAGTTTATCATTTTAATTGTCACACCTCTCTTACAGTCAAATTTTAACTATTTTTGGTACTGGGAATTAAACCAGTTGGTACTAGTGCTCAGTAGTACTGAGCTCAGTGCTACATACTTAGCCTTTTTAAAAATTTTTAAATTTTGAGATGGAGTCATGCTAAATCACTAAATTGAACTTTGCTGTTCTCCTGCCTCAGACTTCCAGGGAAATTTTAACTTTTTTGATATCATAAAGTCATATTATCATTGATTAGCTATGTAAAGCTGAGATTACTGGAGATGCTAAATGTTACAGAATACTTTGTCATAGTTTTCTTTCACCTTTTTTCTGATCATACTTCAGCTAATTCTTCTCATTTGGTACCTGAGTCTGCCACAATGTCCACCTACCCATATTTATAATTAGTTTATGGTTTGAAATGTTTTAAAATGATGAATTAGAATTATAACCTGAGATTGCAGCAGATAGACTCTGAATGAATAGAGGATTTCTATGATCTAAAGATCTATCACAGTCTATAATTCTTTGTGCAACTCCTTAGTAAAATGTATACAAACAACAGCATAAGCATCTGTATTTTTGAAGTCTTTATTTTTATTTTATCCCTATAAAAGTAATACATATTCACTGTGTAAAGTATAAAAGTTTACTTAGTAAATAGAATTATTCTGATACAGAAAAATGTATATGATAAGTTAAAATTGCAACCCAGGCATAATCCAGTATTATTAACAAACCTCTGTATTTTGTACAAGATACTTAGTAATATGTGTGCTAAAAAGTTCTGGAGATAAGATAGGATTTCAAGTGGGAAGGTATCGTGTGGGGTACCTGGCAGTAGAGAGGAACATATGCTCCTTATTAGGTTTCTGCATTACTTTCATATTTTACAAATAAGTGTACATTGCTCTTTTATTTTTTTTATTTTTTTACATTGCTCTTTTAATTTCAAGAATTTTAAACATAAGTAAGTGTATACCAACAAAAAACTATATATGATGTGAGCATTGTTACTGCCTTTCCAGGTTTCTATGAGTATGTACTCAATAGCATGTACTTCTCTGTACATATTTACTGATAGCCTGGGATAGATACTGACACATTAAACAAAAATGAAAATTCCTTTAAAACTAACAGGATCATATGAAAATCTATCCATGTTCATAAAAATATTTCTGCAACTTTAATACATTTGGATTATAGTAACACATAAAATAATGGATAAATAAACTGTAAATCAAACATTGATTTTAGACATCAAGGAAAGATTTTTTTTTTCTAACTGAATCTGTTACGTAATTGTTCTCAAGTTTCTTCATGTAAACATACATTAGAGAGAATGAGTTAATTTATTTCATTTCTAAATATATTAAAGGCTGTCTAAAAGGAAGACATATCTGGCAACTGCAGTTATTTGAACCAATATAATTCTTTGTGATGTTGACTTTCACTGACACTTTAGGAACGGTTACTTAAAAATATGAGTCAACTTATGTTTCAGACTTTCAAAAAGAATTATCAGTATCCTGAATCATTAAATGTAGTCTCCAATTTCGGATGTGCTCTGTCTAGTGCTGGACTGGCTCTCACAATCATATTTCAGATTGTCACCAGGTAAGAAGAGAGGGAGTTACTTGTTATAAGAGAAATTGCTACCTCGAAATAATTTATTCTGAGCATAGTGTTGTCAGAATATGATGTCTCTGAAACAGAGGGGAATTGAGTTCAACATGCTCATTTTATGGAAGAGGGTGCTTGGGCCTCAAGAAGTTAAGGGATACACTCAGATAAATACATAATTGAAAATTATGGCAAGTGCCTTGAAGGAAAATTATATCTCACTTAATTACAAGTTTTTCAAGTAAGATGAATGTTGTCCCACAACTCATAAATGCCACAATTACTTGGTGTTGAATAGAAGCATATCTACCAATTTGCATTGTAAGAGAAAGTAATATTGTTAACCAGCAAGGTTTTGGAAATAATTTTATAGATGTGAAGTTTTCAAGCAGTGAAACTTTTTGAAGTTTTTTAAATTCAATAGTTTTTGTATTTAAGTCTGATTTTAAATAATGACCTATAGACATATATTTCTCCACCTTAACTCTCTCACTCAAGGTCGAATTTTGAATCCTACTTGTTATTTCTTGTCACATACTGCATTTTAACATTCTGTAATCTCTTATAAACTGTTCATTTATTAGTTTACTTGCTTATTGTCTGTTTTCCCCACCAGCATAAAAATTTATGAAGACAATGACCTCCTCAGATTTTATTGTCACTGTTGTTTTGACTTTTGTCGCTGAATATCCAGTACTGAACACAACACTTGGATCATATTGAAACTCTGTTTGAGCTGGGCTTGGTGGTGTGTTTTGTAATCCCAGCACCCTGGAAGCCTGAGACAAGAGGATCATGAGTTCGAGCCCTGCTTGGGCAACTTAGTGAGACCTTGTCTCAAAAATTAAAATATAAAAAATGTGCTGGGAGTATAATGGAATCCCAAAGCCCTGCACTCAATCCTCAGTAACACGCGCACGTGCGCACACATACACATCATACTGCCTTGTTTACCAGCCTACACACAAAACGGATAAAAATGCTATTCTTTTAGAGCAAAGACATTAGGTATACATGAAAGGAAAAACAATTTTGAAAAACACTTAGTTTTACACCCAGAAATTATACCTTCAAATGACAGAATAGTCCTTGGGCATATTTTACATTAAAAGGACAATTCAGAACATCTCAACCATCTCACAACCAGCAAAAATTTCCCAAAGTGTAGTTGTTGGAACATCAGTCCCTTGGAGATACTGTACTTAATGGAAAGAGGGTTCTGAGAATTTGCAAAGAAAAAACAAAAAAGACATACATGACTTTGTTACAGATATGCCAATCAAAGAGATAGTAATTATAAGCTACTCAAATTATAAAGAAAAGCATCAGTATTAATAGGCCATAAAAATTCATTATTTTACCAAATTATTCTTATTCTTTGAATGTAATGTAAGCTAAGTATGTTATTTTGTTTAAAACATATTACATTGTTATATAAAATTATTTAAAATTACACTTAGCTTTATTTTAAAATTTACAAGCGAGATTTAAAAATAATTTATGGCAAAAAACTCCAAATTTTCTCTACATTCAAGCATGGATTCATCTATTAATATGTATTAATTAATGTGTAGAACTCCATTTACAGTCTTTTCTACAAAAAGCTTTGTATATGAATGCAAATTCCTAAAATTTAGTAGCTTAAAACAACAGCTTACTCTCTCTAATGATTCTTCTGTGGGGTCTTCTAGGAGTCTGCAGACAGATGGGGGCTGAGGCCGGGTCATCTGGGCCGTCTGGGGCTTGGGTGAGGCCAGATGACCCAGCCCAGGACACCTGGACAGCTCGTTCTTTTTCCTTCTGTATATCCTCAGAGCATTGCCACATGCTTTCTTTAGCAGAGCAGCTAGGCTTTTTCAATGGTCACTCAGAAACCCACAGATCACAACAGAAAAACTGCTAGGAGGCCCATGTTATTGTTGCAAGCCTGAGGACTTTCGCCTTCATGGGGTCCTTCTTTCATTAAAAAAAGATTTAAAAATTATATTTTATGACTGCATTGGTAAGATAACTATATTAATATTTTTGACCTAAAAGTTCCTATTGTGAACCCTGAGCATTATTATGCCAAATGGGTCCAGTCAGTCCTGGCTATCAGATTTTCTGTTGAAATTTGTTAGTTAAATCAAGGCACGGGGCAGGCCTGGGGGGGGACTACAAAGAGAATAAATATTGGGAATTAGGATTCACTGGGGGCCATCTTTGAAGATTAGCTAGCTCTTTTGAAGAGAACACAGTTTCAAGAAACGATATATCTACGTGTTTCTTACAACTCATTTGTTTGCAGAAATGAGATAAACGCAGAGCATACTTTTCTGATGTGATAGAGAAGGTAGGTAGACTTACTGGCTGCCCTCCTGGGCTATGAGCTATCAGTGGGTAGTAATACTCCTTCATTCCCTCACAATTCCAGGGGAATTTATTTATCTGTAGTTTATTTAATTTAGTATAAATATTTACTTATTTATTTTCAGGAAAGTCAGAAAAACCTCAGTAACCTGGGTGTTGGTCAATCTGTGCACAACAATGTTGATTTTCAACCTTCTCTTTGTGTTTGGAATTGAAAATTCCAATAAGAACTTGAAGACAAGCGATCGTGATATCGATAACTTTGACTTTGATAATAATGAAATGCTCACACGAGACACAGTCAACACCCCGAACGCCTCGTGCACTGCTGTCGCTGCCTTTCTGCACTATTTGCTGTTAGTGACCTTTGCCTGGAACGGGCTCAGTGCTCTACAGATCTATTTACTTCTAATTAGGACCATGAAGCCTCTCCCTCCACATTTCATTCTTTTTGCCACATTAGCTGGATGGGGTAAGTGTTTGGATCTTCATTTACTTAGGAATTTAATTTTGTTGCAGTCATTTGTTTTTTTTTAATTGAGGCAAGATTTATTGGTGTATTTTAGATGTATATAACAATCACATCCATCATAGCTAATTTGTACCTGTATATGATATATCTTGGTTTTTTTCCCCCTTCTCCACCACTCCCAGTCATTTAAACAGACACCAACTGAAGGCCTAATAATGCAAGGTCTTGAGGTAGGGGAGTAGAAAATAGAGCAATCCTTAAGGATACTTTTTGTCCACTAGTTTAAACTCCAGTGAAGGAGGCAGATATGGTAAAGAAAATGTATATTAGATACATCATAAGCTAAATTAAAAATGCTAACTTTTAATGCCAGATGTGGTGGCACACACCTATAATCCCAGCACTCAGGTGGCTGAGGCAGGAGGATTGCCACAAGTTTGAGGCCTGCCTGGGCTACATAGTGAGTTCAAGGCCAGCCTGAACTACGTAATGAGACCCTGACTCAAAAAACAAACAAACAAACAAACAAACAAAGATGCTAACTTCCAAAACATCTCCTTATTTACTTATTTAAGATTTAGACCATAAATAATTAAATTCCTACCAACTTTAAAGGTTTCCAGAAAGAAAATCATAATGATTCTTTTAGGAGAACTATCTGAAACTTTTATTGGTTTCTAACAAAGTGACATCAAAATTTAAACTTCAAGTGAAAGGGGAATTAAGATGTTTAAGAATGAAAATTGTGGCAAGAATTATAAAGAAATCAGAAATAATTTAGGATTGATATGTAGAGCAGCCAACACTAAAAAGGATGAGAAAACAGGAAAATATTATTTCCACTGTTGACCTGTATCAATAGATCAGTAGTCTATTGTCCATAGTGGAAAGATCAATACATCCTGAAAAGGGCCAGATGTATAATTAATTTGCAGTCTTTTATAATCAGTCCCAGTCCTGGATAAGTGATTAATTCTGCACTCTTCTTTACCACATAGGAATTCCAGCTATAATAGTGGCTGTCACAGTGGGAATTGTTTATTCTCAGAACGGGAATGATTCATACTGGGAGTTAGACTATCGGCAAGAGGAAATGTAAGTTTAAATTTAAAAAAAATGCCTTTTCTTTGACAGAACTGTATAACTTATTCAGTGATGTTGACTCCAATTATCACTTTTTAAATTGTCATGCTTAGTGGTGGGTATTTCAAATTCTAAAAAAAAACACTTATATTCAATGCAGTTACATGGAAGTTTCCCATGATAAATCCTGCAAAGCAAGTAATTACCTTCTAGCTTTATAAGTCTGAATTTTCTTAAATTTACCTTTCTTCATTAAGTCTAAAAATCATATGACACAGTAGTTATGATTTGTAACAACCCTATGTCTTAGATCCCTCATCTAGAAAATAGAAATAACAATAATAGGGACACCAGCTCTGGGGTTGTCTCATTTGGATGAACTCATTCTATGATGATACGATTATAATGAATATTTCACAGTGATTTATTACATTTAACAAATTCTTCCTTTGTCACTGGCATGAATAATTAACTGGTACACCTGAAACAATGGAAGTACCTGCCCATATAGTGTTCACATTTAAAAAAATGTTTTATTAGTGTATGTTTGATATATAATAGTTACATCCGTCTTGGGGAACTGGTATACATACATATCACAAATTAACCATTTTTACTGTTCATCCCCCTACAACCCCCTTTTCCTTTTTTCTCAGATCCTCTTCCTATCTCCACAGAGTCTACCGCCCTTTTTCCTACCATGCCCCTTTTATTTTGCTTTGTCAATTTTTTATATTTTGAGTCCCTCATATTGGGGAAACCATGCAATATTTAACCTGTGCCTGATTTATTTCATTTAGTATTGTGGTCTCAGGATCTATCAATGTTCCTACAAATTACTCAAATTTGTCCTTCTTTATGACTGAATAGTACTCCATTGTGTATATATGCCATATTTAAAAAATCTGTTGATATACATATGGGCCATTTTCACGAGTTAGCTATTGTGAGTTATACTGCTGTTTGCATTTTAAGTGGGGAAAGAGAAAAAAACTGAGCTGAACCGAGGCTCAAGTCTTCATATGTATTTCTTCTACCAAGCAGCAACTACTCTTTGATTCATCCTTCTTTCTCATTTTATTATTTAATTATTATTTTTCTACTTTCTCATTTTTAAAAGTCCAACCATTCCACTTTAGTCTCAAACCAACCTGAATGAGAACCATACTGTGGGAAATGTACAAGCATACCCAGAAGCAGCTGTGATGCCAAGGGACTTGACTCACTATGCCAGCTGTAGACCAGGGAGCCTGCTGTCTGGCCAGATTTCACACTGGGAGATTTTATTTCCTTTGTGTTTATTTAGAGTTAAATATCTTTTTAAGTTTTGTTGATTTTTTTTTAACAGGAGCACTGTGTGTAGTTCATTTGGGCCTTGAACTCACTCTGTAGTCCAGGCTGGCTTTGAGCTTACAACGATCCTCCTGCCTCAGTCATTGCTCCTTGGTGTCCTGTGCTCTGCTCCCCTGCTGACAGCTCTGTTGGTCCCCCAAGAGCCCGGCCCCACTTCTCTGACCCATCACCGTCTCTGCTTGGCACTGTTAAGGGAGGTGCAAGACAGATTGAATTCATCTTCCTTGATGTTCTGAACCCAGATCTCTCTGTGTCAGTACCACAGAGGCTCTTTCAAACTTTCCTGAAGGGAAAAGGTGAATGTGAATCATGGAAATTATAACACACTGGAGATAAATTTTTCAAGTATATTTTGTGTATGTTAAGACTGTTTTTTCCCTTGGATGATGGCAAAACTGCAGAGGTATTAAACGCTGGATCTGAGGTTCACTTAATATGCTGTCTAGACCTCAGGCCCTTAGATGCTTTTCAGGCCAACATCCATTCTATGACTTTCCAGGCTCCTCACTAGCAACAACACTCCATAACTACAATGGTCAGTCTCACTGTAGGATCCAGGCCCTTTCTCAACCCTCTGTTTCTCAAAGCCCGAGTCATTCAATTCAAAGTAATAAAGAGAGTCTTAGTTACTTTTCTCATTGCTGGAACACAATGCACAATACCCACAAATTAACAGAGGAAAGGCTTATTTTGGCTCACAGTTTGTAGAGGTTTGTGTCCATAGTCAGCTGCTCCAACACGGGGCAGCACAGCAGAAGCTTATGGCAGAGGAGAAAAAGCTCCTGGCATGGCTGCAGCAAGCAGAAAGAGATCAAAGAGGGATGGAGTTAAAGCCTTCCAGGCTACATCACCAGTGACCCAGCTCCACCTACTGGACTTCACCTTTCAACATCACATTTGGCTATAAATTCATCAGTGAACTAATCCACAGATGAGTATCACAGCCATGATCCAGTCAATGCCCCCCACCACCAAATCCCCACCTATGAGCTCATGAGACTTCCGGGGGGACACATCTAGATATAAATCATAACTGAAGTCATAAGAACAAATGTAGCATGACTACGTCTTTCTCCAAGCAGTGCAAAGGATAGAGGGAGTGAGGATTCACTCCTAGTGCACACCTCCTGATGGAAATCTCATGTCCTTTCCGGATTTTCCCATCTGTGTGAGATCAGTGAGGAGTCTCTCTCTCTCTCTCTCACACACACACACACACACACACACACACACACACACACACCATACTACAAACAGTAATTCTCATTTTGAAACTTACAGTTTCAAAATCTTAATAGCTTCAGACTAGTAAATAATTGTCTGAATGTATAATGTTTGCCAAATCTACCTTTACCCAATATAGTTGGATTGTCCTTTTTTATTTCTCCCCTTATCATTTCTGCACTTTTTAAGCTCAGTTTCTCAAGGCTTCCTGGATAGGAAGTGAGTTCATCATTTTTGAAAAACTTTGCCATCCACTTGCTTAGTCACCAAAGAAACTTCCAGAGATTTGAAAGTGGTTTTCAGCAGGATTTGATTGAATTCTTAGCCAAGGGCCCTTGTTTACTCTGTGTATGGGGTTATGGGTTGGGGCTACCTAGAGGGTTGTCCTCTAGTCACAAATTAAAGGAATATGAGGTTAGAAGTCTAAAGACAGACTTTGCTCACTCTCATCACTTTATTTAGGTTTGGATCTATTACATCTGATAAAGGCAAACATGCCTTTTTATTTTTTAATTCATTACAGAGACTTGAAGATCATGTCAGTTTCCTCCTAGGTCATTCAGATTAGATATATGATTTCTAATACAGTAATTTAAATCATACCATTTCAATGCAAAATAATTTAGAAATCCTTCAGCATATATAATAATGGTGTTCCCCCTAGGGAAAAGAAAATAAATTGTAATTGAGTATCAGATATGTGCCATGCTTCTTCTTGGTTATTTTATTAATAGCCAGCTATACGCCTGGCACCCCCACTTGGACATCTAATATACACCTTCTTGTCTTCCTTCGTAAACCTGTTCATCTAGTCATTTTCCCCACCTCAGTTAGTGGCAGTTCCATCCTTCAAGGTATTCAGGCCAAAGATACTGGAATCATCGTTAGTTCTCCTACATCTGACATCCAACCCATTAATGAATCCTTCTCCTTACTTTTAAAAATATCTGGAATCAGACATTTCTAGGTAAATGGATGTACCTTGAGACCATACTCTTAAGTGAAATAAATCAGACACACATGTTTAAATACCACATTGTTTCTCTGGTGTGAGAAACTGAAAATGTAAATAAAGACTAACATGTATTATATTGGGAAAGGGAAGAAAACATCCAAATGGGAACGGGAGCAAGGGAGGGGAAAAGGAACAGAGGGACAAGAGAAATAAAAAATGGAAGGAAAAAATGGAAACAAAGCTTTTGTAAATAAGGAAGGAGAAGGGGGTGAAGGGAGGGGAGGGGAATGGGAAAAAAAAGCAGCAAAATATATCATGTAAAGTTACATATTCCCTATGATGAATGTTATCATTATATATATTTAAAATGTACCATTAAAATGAAATTTTAAAAAATCTGGAATCCCATCTGGATTCTGATGTGATATCAGATGTGATGCTGAACATCTCCTTTTCTGGTCTAAGCCATCTAGATGATTGTTGTAGAAATTCTTAAACGATTTCCTGTTTTTTCTCATGCCCTTTTCTCATCTCTGCACCTGGAGCAATATTTTTAAAACTTCATAGTTCATGCTGTGTCTCTGTATCTCACCCGGAGTATGAACTATTTTCATCTTGCCATGAATCCCATCCTCTTACTCTGTTTCAGCCACGCTAGCTTCTTTGTTGTTTCTTAAACTCTCATCTCAGGGCCTTTGTGCTTGATGTAACCTCTGCCTGCAATACCCTTCCCCCTCATCTACTTCAGGTCTTTGCTCAAGTACTGATTTTTTTCACGAGGTTTTTCTCTGATCACTTGCTTTAAAATGAAACAACACCCCACATACACATTTATGCAGTAATTTCTACCCTCATTAATCATTTTATTTTTTCTCCACAGCACTCATCATTATTTGACGTATATTTTATTTATGTGTTATTTTATCAATGCACTAGACTATAAACCTACTGAGGTTGGGAATTTTGTTCACTGCTAATATGTTGGTGTGTAAAATAGGGAGGGCTTGTGGTTTTTGTTTGTTTGTTTTTGGCACTACTGAAGATGGAACACAGGGGTGCTCCATGATCCACATGCCAAGACTTTTTTATGTATTTTATTTTGGAACAGGGTCTGGGGAAATTACCCAGGCTTGCCTTGAACTTGTCTTTCTTCTGCTTTAGCCTCCCCAGTAACTGGGATTACAGATGTGAACCACCATGCCCAAACTCTTAGTGTCTCATATTGCATCTGACATATTGCATTTATGTATAAATATTTACTAAATGAATGAACAAGTTCTTTCAACCATGCCATTAGATGGGGACATTATTCTCACCTCAGATGGAAAAAAAAACCAACGAAACACACAACAAACCATCATAACCTGCATTACCAAAACTAAACCAGAATGAAACAATAATAGGTCCTATGAAGTTAAATAATTTTATCACTTTTTAAACATTAACATTTTTAATTGTCCACCAATAGGAAATTGTTAATTATAGTATATCAAAATAATGGAATAAAATGCAACTATAAAATTAGTGAGGGTGCTTTTTATATTGTTTCAGAATTATCTCCAAGAAATGTCAAGTGAGGTACAGAAGCATGAGTCAAATGTAGCTGTCTGCTTGAAAATCAAGAAAAAAGTATTAATTTCCTGATGTATGCATAGTTTAAATCTAGAAGGATATATAAGAAACTGAGTGACTGAGAAAGACATGGGAGAAAATCTTGGCCCTCTGTAATCATTTGTACTTTTCATATTTTGAACCATCCGGATCAGATACATACTCAAGAAAAAAACAAAATAAAACAATAACTTGCCTAAAGTCAAACACCTCATAAGTGACAGGGAGTGGTTGTTAAATTGCAGACTGCCTAATTCAAAAGACTGTTTTCTTTCCAGTGGCCCAAACTGACTCACAGAGAAATATGGCGGAAGGAGACCATTTCACTTTTCTAGTGGGTTGAACTCATGAAAGTGACCTCAGATGTATAAGATGCCAAGAGATTCAGGGTTTTAGCAAGTATTTCAGTTGAGTGATTGTCAATAATATTAATAGTAAAGGGAACCTGTAGTTCTATCTTTCTTGATCTACTGAAATAATTTCTCTTTTTTCCACAGCTGCTGGCTGGCAACAGCAGACAGCAATAGTTTTATAACAAGTCCATTTTTATGGTCGTTCATCTTACCTGTAACCATTATCCTCATCATTAATGTTGCCATATTTATTATAATCACAGTCAAAGTGCTGTGGAAGAATAACCAGAATCTGACGAGGTAAGATTCTAAATCAACGGGAAGCTGTTGGGCAAGACTTTAATATAGCATTGAAAATGTCCATTGTTCTTAGAAGGGTTTTCAGACGCTGGGACAAAGCCAGGAGTGTGTGGCATTTTAGAGAGATTTTCTTGTAAACGTTGACTCAGAAAGTGGATCTTCTTATCCTCTAACATCAGTACTACAGTTGTGGTGTACTGCATTACATAATGCCTTTTGGTATTAAATAAGCCCAAATAAAGTCTAAATAAAATAACTTAAAAAAAGAATTTCCTCTCTTAAGTCAGCATATTCAAAAAATGAAATTTGAATAATTAAAGAAATGAGAGGGTTGTGAAGATATTCTGGTACCTGCATTTTCATTTATAAACCACAATCTGTAGATTATATTTTACATATATTGCTTGGGATACACAATAGCTTTAAATTTTTTAAAATTAGTTGTAATAAATAAATAAACACACACACACACACACGCACATTTGGCAATTTCACTTAAAAATTGGATTTTCTCTTGAAAAAGGTTGGAACATCTGTAACACTAAGCCCGTGTTCCTTACAGATGGGCCATGTGCTCTAATTTATCAGTCCCCAAACAGACTGCTTTTCTACCTGCTATATAGCAAGAATATAATATAATATAAATAATATATATAATATACTATAACATAATATGGTACAATATAATATGATATAGGTGGCCCCATAAAAATGTTCATTGTTGTCTCTAGTATAAAAGAACTTTTTGTTTGAGAGACAAATAACAAAGACCATTAAACACATATTTAGGATATAATTCTTGAATATGTGCCTTACACATCTAAGTCCTTCCTATATGAATGATAGTTCACACTGAGGCAAAATATTGTCACTGAAAAGCATTAAAACCTATGTTTTAATAGTAGCAATGCACAACAACTTTGCTGAAGTCTACTTAGACTAATTGCAAATTAGAGTATATTTCCTTTATACAAAACAATATCATTTTTGGCCACAGATACCAATAAGATTTATACTTGTAAATTTTGACTGATAGCCCATGGTTCTTAGGCCTAGTTACAAGGAAAAGCCATATATAATTTAATTGTTTAAAAATTCTCTTCTATGTAGTATATTAGTTAGCTACATAACAAATCACCCCAAAACTTAACGTCTTAGATAACAAATATTTATCATTTGTCATGAGTTTGAGTGTTGGCCAGTAGTTGTTCTACTGTGGCTGGCTCAAATGCTGAAAAATTAGGATGACTAACTTTCATATCTGGTAGTACTTAGTGATCTTGGATGGCAGCTCTTCAGTTGAGAAAGCTCATTTTTGCTCCACATTGTGTCTCATTCTCTACTAGGCCAGCCCAGACTTTTTACAACATTGGTCTCAGGGTTCTGAAAGGTAGTAAGAAAACACAAACTTTTATGAGCAAACCCTTTCAGATCTGTGCATGTGCCATTTTTTGATGTTTTACTTGCTAAAGTGGCAAAAATGAAATGTCAGGTGTACAGACTTCCCACAAGGGGGAAGAAGATCACTCCACATCTAAATGACCTCTCTTTCCTATATCAACCTAAGGCATAGGCATCTCACAGATACCACCAAATAGGAATTCCATACTAGTTTATTTTGTAGTACTATCTACATAACAAAAATCACATTCTAATGACAGATTCGATTCTTAGTAAAATTTGCCTACAGTAGTATTTATGGAACTGTATTTGCCTGAGCTTAGAAGCAGGTATTAAGGTATTTTTAAATATGGCTTGCTAAATCAGATTGTCTTCAGCGTGACATAAGGACTAGTATTGTTGCTTTTTATCTGAGGTATAGTATTGTTAAATGAGCAGCTATGCATATGTATACTAAATGGGAATAATAATGATGTTCATAAATAAAAAACTAATAAACCATAGTTTCTTTCTTGTTTTCTCTCACTTAGCACAAAAAAGATTTCAACCCTAAAGAAAATTCTTAGCACATTATCCATTGCAGTTGTTTTTGGGATTACCTGGATTCTGGGATACTTGATGCTAATTAATAATGATAACATCAGAAATGTCTTCAGCTACATATTCTGTGCATTGGGCACTACTCAGGTATGGTGTGGACTAGTTTGAAAGTAGCAGACAATGCAGCAGTGGAGAAACTTTGGTCAAACTGGACCAAACTTTCCTTCTTTTAAAACTGCCTGAAGGTCATTGTTTGGTTGCATTTAGAAAATTCTAACTTCGGTACATTTTTGGGAGAGAGGAAGGAAAGCTTTTTATGATTTACTATGCCTTTTCCTGGGCTAGGGATTAGAGAACATAATTGAAGCAGGCAATTTTAGTAGAACCTCTTCTCTGAGTAGAAGATATTTGTCTGTGATGTAGCTATGTTGGGAAACAACTCCTTTCCTTTTCTCTCATACAACAGGCTTGTGGAAACTCCTCATTATAGATAAACCTTAGTCATTTCTGGAGATTGGATTCCTGTGGCGTTGGCTAAATTTCTTCTGTAGGCTATTTTAAATTTATTAAGACTGGTTAATGGCCTAGCCTTTGAGCTATATTGGTAAGAAACTATCCTTGAAAAAAAAGTGTGTTCCGTAGTTGGATGTAGGATCTTAAAAATGTCATTAAAGTCAGTAATTGCCAGAGTTGTCCCGATTTTTCATCTTCCCAATTTTTTTTAATCTCATTTGCTCACTTGCTGAGTGAAGAGTGCTAAAATCTTCACCTCTGGAAATTTGTTTCTTTTCTTGTTACTGTCATTTTTTGCTTCATATTACTTTGGGCAAAAAGAATGAACAGCTACACAGGCAACATCCAAACTCATGCAGATGCATTTATGATTATAATATTTTCTGAATAATTTTGTACTTTGATCAGTTAATTAAAAAGCTTTGTATTCCCCACAGTACTTTTTGTGATGAAATACACTTTACCTGTTACCTAGCCTTCTTATGCACATTGGTTGCATGATATATATATTTTCATCCATTTATTTTCAACCTCAGTGTTTTTATATTTAAAGTATGTTGGTGAACATGTAGTTCTTACTTTTTTATTCATTCTGACAATTTTCCATCCTTTAATAAGGGTGGTTTGTCCAGTTAGGACTAATGTATTCATGGGTTAGTCTGGGTTAATTTGTGCCTACCATTTTGCTACTGTTTCTCTGTGGTATATGTCACTTATTCATTGCTGAGACACAATACCTGACACATACAATTTAAAGGAGAAAAGGTTTATTTTGGCTCAAAGTTTCAGTGGATTTCCATGGCCAGCTGGCACCAAGGTAAAAATGGCAAGGCAGAATGGCATGGTGGAGGAAAACTGGTCACCACATGGTAGCTAGGAAGCAGGGAGAGAAGGGAGGAGCAAGGACAAAAATAGACCCTTCCAAGTCATGACCTCAGTGACCAACCCCTTCTGACCAGGCCCCATCTTTAAATGTGAGACATTGGAGGGAGAATTTTAGATCTAAACCATGAAATTCTGCTCCTGGCTCCCCAAAAACTCACATCTATCTCATTAAGCAAAATACATTTAGTCCATCTGTGAGAGTTGCCGAAGTCTTAACAGTCTGGCATTGCTGAAAAGTCCAAGCCCAAAGTCTCCTCTGAGACTCAAGGCTGACCCTTAGCTGTAAGCCCCTGTAAAAGTCACAAAGAAAGTTAAACACATCAAACATACAATGGCACAGGGTAAAGAGTCCCATAAGAGAGGAACAGGCTACAAAGGCATCAGACCAAAGCAAGACAGAAACCTTGCAAGCATTGAATCATGTAGCTACATGTCCAGTACCCTTGGCAGATTGTGGTGAGATGTGAGCTCCAAAGGGCTTGGGCAGCCTCACCCCTAGATCCTTGTTAGTTGCAGCCCACGTGGCCTCTCTCTTTGGCTGGCTCTGTTCACTGCCTCAGGTTTTTCTTGCACAAGTTCCATGTTTCTGGCATATTCAACTTCCCGGGATCTCTACTACACCTTTGGTTTGACTTTTATAGCTTCGTACACTGCTTTTTCACAGACACCTACTGCAACCATTTCACATATTTTTGCCTGACCTCTTTGGCCTTTTTCTGAAATCTGGGTAGAAGATTCTGCGACCTCATAACACCTTCATTTTGCATGCCTGGAAAACCAGAAACACATGTAGGATGTTAAGGTTGGTCGCCAGTATTGAATAGTAGTTAGGCCCTCTTACACCATGGCTGCAGTGGCCTCTTGAGTGCCTAGAAGGCTGAACTCAAGAGTACACTTCCTTAGGCAGCTCTGAATGAGCAGGTCTCACAGATACTCTCTTCTCAAATGAAAGATTTACAGTTTTACATCATTGAGCCTGCCATGGATGGGGGTCTTGCTGACTTTGAAATGCCCTCAAGTCAATTTTCTTGTCCCTGTACAAAGTACTTGGCTTCCTTTTAATGCTTATCTTTTCAGCAATTGTGGTTTCCTTTGCCTCAACTTTGTAGGTACTTCCTTTCTTGAGAAACTGCAAACTTTTCAAACATTCAGCTCTGTTATTTGCTACTGATTCTTACTGTAGACCTTGCTAACTGCCTTAAAATTTCCTCCATCAGATTAGTCTGCTACCCTTAATCTCAGTCTCCTGGAAATTCTCAGGACATGGGAAAAATGTAGACAAAATTTCTGCCAGAGCATAACACACCCGGTCTTTAGTCCAACTGCCAATGGAGTCCTTGTTCCCAAATTGTCTTAGCTACTTTCTTATTGCTGGGACACAATACCCTACAACATAAGTTAAAGGAGGAAGGGTTTATTTTGGCTTGCAGTTTAGAGGTTTCAGTCCACAGTCAGCTGGCTCCCAGGCAGGGTACCGTGGCAGAGAAGCATGCCAGAGGTGAAACGACTCAGGGATGGAAGTGGGAAACTGAGAGAGAGATCAGGGGAGGAGGGAGGGAGATCACACACCCATGTTCCAATAACTTCCCAAAAGCCCCACCTATGAGTGCATGAGGCTTTTAGAGGATATCTAAGTTTAAATCATAGCACAAATAACACCTCCTGATTCTACTCTTTACCAACACATTACCTGACACTCACATTTTAAAGGAGAGGTTTACTTTGGCTCACAGTTTCAGTAGATTTAGTCCATGGTCAGCTGCCTCCAAGGCAGATATGGCATGGCAGAAGGGCATGGCAGAGGAAAGCCACATGGTGGCCAGGAAGTAGAGAGAGAAAGAAGAAGCCAGGATGAGAATACATCCTTCTAAATCATGCCCCCAGTGATCTTTCTCTTCCAATCGTGTCGCATCTTCAAATGTGACACTTTATGGAGACTTTTAAAAAAAATTTTTATTTACCAAGAACATGTATTGGTACATTGTGTAGATAATGATCACGTTCATCATAGTTAAATTGTACCTGTACATGATACATATTGGTTTTCCCCCCTCTTCCCTATCTCTCCCTTCCAGTCCCCCTCCTTTCCCTATTTACTGCAGGTTTATTTACATTTTAACATTCTTCCCTTTCTCTTTTCTTTTCTTTTTCCCTCCCTTCTTTTCCCCTTTCTCCCTATCTAGTACTCCTCTCTTTTGAATACTATCTTTTTTTGGCATAATATCTGTTATACCTCTTTGACTTTATTGACACTTAGGTTTCTTATATCAGAGAAACAATTTGATATGTACTCATGAATGTCTGATTTATTTCACTTAAGAGTATGCTCTCAAAATATATCCATTTAACTACAAATATCTCCAGTTTATCCTTTTTTTTATAGGTTGAATTTTCAAAATTGCTTGTTGATTTCTTTTTTTAGTTTATCCTTTTTTATGGCAGAGTAGTACACCATTGTGTAGAAAAACCACATCTTCTTTAGCCATTCATTTTTTGTTGGCCATTTAGGTTGTTTCCAAGACTTAGCAATTACAAATAGTGTTGCTATGAAAATGGTTGTGCATATATCACTGTGGTATGATAACTTTAATTCTTCTGGGAAGATACCAAGCAGAGGAATAGCTGGATCAAGTGGAACCTCTAATTGAAGTATTCTGAGGAATCTACACACTGATTTCCATAGTGGTTGGTCCAATCTACATTTCCACCAACTGGGAAGGAGAGTTCCTTTTTCCCCACAGCCCTGCCAGCATTTGTTATTGGTTGATTTCTTGATAATAGCTGTTCTTACTGGAGTGAGATGGAATCTTAGCATTGTTTTTGTTTGCATCTCTCAAATGACCAATGATGTTGAACACTTTTTCATATATTTATTTGCTATTTTTGTTTCTTTGTCTGAGAAATGTTTATTCATTTCAAATGCTCATTTTTGGATAGGGTCTTTGAATTTGGGAGGTTTGATTTTTTTGAGTTCTTTATAAAATCTAGATGTTAAACCTTTGTCTAAGGGACAGCTGGCAAAAATTTTTTCCCACTCTGTGGGTTTTCACCCCACTCTATTGGTGATTTCTTTTGCTGTGCAAAAGCCTTTTTAATAGGATGTGGTCCTAAGCATTGGTTCTTTGTATTATATCCCATGCAGTCTGGGTTCTGTTCATAAATATTTTTCGAACCTCTATGTCTTTAAGAGTTCTTCCTATTCTACTCTCCAGTAGATTTAGTGTTTCTTTCTGTTTTAATGTTTAGATCTTTGGTCCACTTTGATTTTAGCTTGGTACATGGTGAGAGACATGTATCTAGTTTTAGTTTTCAGCGTATGGCAAGCCAATTTTTCCAATGCTATTCATGAAAGAAGCTATCTTTCTTCCAGTGAGTGTGTTTGGCTCCTTTGTCAAAGATGAGATATCTAAGTGTGTTTGGAGTTGTTTCTGCATCTTGTAGTCTGTTCTGTTGGTCCTCAGGTCTGTCTTCCTGCCAGTACTATGCTGTTTTTATCACAGTAGCTTTATAGTATAATTTCAGGTCAGGGATTGTGATGCCCCCTGCCTTGTCCTTGTTGCCCAGGATTGTTTTTGCTATTTGTGGTCTCTTCTGGTTCCAGATAAATTTCATGATTGTTTTTTCTAAATCTATGAAGTATGTTATTGGTATTTTGATTGGAATTACATTAAATCTGTATAGTAATTTAGGAAGTATGGCCATTTTCACTATGTTGGTTCTTCCTATCCAGGAACATGGGATATTTTTCCATTGTCTGATACCCCTTTCAATTTCCTTCATTGAAGTACAGTAGTTTTCAATGAAAAGATCTTTTACTTGCTCTGTTAGATAAATTCCTAAGTATTTCATTTTTGTGTGTGTGTGCAATTGTGAAAGGTATATCTTCTCTTATTTCTTTCTCAGTGAGTTTGTTGTTTGTATATAGAAATACTATTGACTTTTGGGTGTTGACTTTGTACTCAGCTATGCAAGTGAATTTAGTTATTAAATCTAGAAGTCTTTTGGTAGAAAATTTGGGTCTTCTATGTAGAGTTTCATGTCATCCACCAATAATGATAGTATAACTTCTTTCTTTCCCATCTTTATTCCTTTTATTTCTTTCTCTTGCCTGATTGCTCTGGCTAATGTTTCTAGAACTATATTGAATAATAGAGTTGATAGTGAACATCCTTGTCTTGTTCCAGATTTTAGTGTGAAAGCTTCCAGTTTCTGACCATTTAATGTGATGTTGGCCATTGGTTTGTCATAGATGGTTTTTATTACATTTAGCTATAGACTGCCTATTCCTAATTTCTGTAGAGTTTTTATCATGAATGAGTGTTGGATTTTGTCAAATGCTTTTTCTGCACCTATTGAGATGATCATGTGATTTTTGTCTTTGACTCTGTTGATACGGTGTATTACATGTATTGATTTGTACATGTTGAACCGTCCCTGCATCCCTGGGATGAATGCTACTTGGTTGTAGTGTATAATCTTCTTGATAATTTGTTGCATTCTATTTGCCAGTATCTTGTTGAGAATTTTTACATCTATGTTCATTAGGGAAATTTTTCGGTTGGATCCTTTTCTGGTTTTAGTATCAGGGTAATATTTGCTTCCAGGAATGATTTTGGAAGTACTGCTTCCCTTTCAATTTCATTAAAGAGTTTGATGAATAATGGTATTAGATCATCTCTGAATTTCTTGTAGAGTTCAGCTGTAAAACCAGCAGGACCAGGGCTTTTCTTCATTGGTAGGTTTTTAGTTACCTCTTCAATTTCAATGGCTGATATTGGGTTATTTAGTATTTTTATTTCTTCTTGATTCAGTTTTGGTAATTCATACATTTCTAAGAATCTGTCCATTTCTTCAGTGTTTTCCATTTTGATCAAGTATAAGTTCTTGAAGTAGGCCCTGATGATTCTTTGGATTTCCATAGAGTCAGTTGTGACTTCACTCCTTTCATTTTTTATTGCATGAATTTGAATTTTTTCTTTCCGTTTTTGTTTGTTTGTTTGTTTTTTGGTTTTGGTTTTTTTGTTTTTTTGTTTTTTGGTAAGATTGTCTAAGGGTTTGTATGTTTTATTTAATCTTTCAAAGAACCAGCTCTTTCATTTGTTGATTCTTTATATTGTTTTCTTCATTTCAATTACACTAATTTCAGCTCTGATCTTTATCATTTCCTCTCTTGTACGAGCTTCGAGTTTGGTTTGTTCTTTTTTTTCTAGATGTTTGAGGTTCAACATTAAGTTGTTAATTTGAGCTTGTTCTATTTTTCTGGGTGTGGGAGTTCAACACAATGAATTTCCCTCAAAGCACTGCTTTCAGTGCATCCCACAGGTTCTGGTATGTTGTATCAGCATTATCATTTAACTGTATAAATTGCTTAATTTATTCTTTAATTTCTTCTGTGATCCCGCTATTGTTCAGGAGGTTGTTATTTAGTTTCCATGTGTTTATGTAGTTGTTTTTGGTTTTTGATACCACTGATTTCCAGTTTCATTGCACTATGGTCTGATAGTATGAAAGGGATAATGTCAGTTCTTTTACATTTACTTAAGCATGCATTATGAGCTAGTATGTGGTCTACTTTGCAGAACGTCCCGTGTGCAGCTGAAAAGAATGTATTTTGCTGTTGTGGGGTGGAATACTATGTAGACATCTGTTAAATCCATTTGTTCACAGTTTTGATTCAGTTCTGATATTTTTTGGTTAATTTTTTGTTTACTTGATTTATCTATTTGTGAAAGTGGCGTATTGAAGTTTCCCATTACAATTGTGTTAGTGTTTATTTGATCTTTCATGTTCATTAATATTTGTTTTATGTAGTTAAGTGCACCAATATTTGGTGCTAGAAACATTTTAGATTGATCTAATGTATATATTGATATGGGTTAATTTGCATCTACCATTTCACTATTTTTTCTGTTACCATGCTATTTTTTATTTCTCAATTGTTCTTTTATTGCCTACATTTTAGCAAATTTAATATTATTAGAATCACATTTTAATTTGTATTTCATTAATTAACAGTAGCTTTTTCCAGATTGGGGGGCTAAATTTAGGATATATTCCACATCTTTAACTTTTCATTGTTGAGTTAGAATTAATATTTTTCCACTCCTAGTGAAATCTAAGTATGTCAAGATTCTGCTGAGGTTTTCTGACTTATTTACTCATTATGAGTTCATTAGCCTTTACATTCTCAAGCATATGATAATAGCACTTTTAAATTCTTACCTGCTGTATCTAATATCTGGGTAATTTCAGTCACTCTCTATTAGTTATCCTTTTCTCTGAGGATGGGTTCTATTTTCCTGTTTCTTCATGTTTCTAGTAATTTTTCTTATTTCCTGTACATTATAAATAATACATTATAGCAAGTCCACATTCTCTTATATTCCTAGCAAGAGTAGGCCTGGCAAACAATTAACATAATTGTACTATAAGTGAAAACTCTGCCTTCCCTTACCTTGACAGGTACAATTTTTCTTTTAGTCCCTTTTTCTTTAGCTGGGCTTCATAGGGTCTGGTCTATGCATCTATAATTCAGGGATCAATAACAGATTTAGAAAGAGGTTATAAATAGACTCTAGGATCTCCCCCTCACTGCCTTCTCCTTTCTTAGATATTATTCCTTGTTTTCCAGCTACTGTGGTTGCCCTAACTCTGTCTTCTAGTCTTTCAACCTGCTAAATCTGTATATTTTAACCCCAGGTTTAGCCATCCTGAGTGTGTCTTCAAGCTAAAAGGCATTAAAGGTCCAAGAATCTTGCTATTGGTCCTTTCTTCCAAGCATAAATTCCCTTCCTAGTTGTAGACTATTTTTGGTTATCCTCCTGTATCTTCAGGTAGGTTTTCAAAATAATGTATCCAGAGTTTATAGTTATTTGCAAGAGGATTGATTAGATAGTGACAGAATTTCACAAAGTTGTTTTGTGGCATAATTTTACATATGACTGAAGATGTTTATGTTTCTTTAGTCTTATCTCAAAGACATATTTAATCATAAATCTTTTAAAAACATAACATTCATACTTTGTTTTTTTTAAATTCAAAAAGCTTTACATAATCTTTTCCCTTCTGAAATTATTCTACAAAACTTAACATTTAGAACATTCTATGGTCATCTTCTGATATTCATCATCATAAAAATAGTGATAAAATGGGAGGTAAAAATAAAAGGAAATTTGTTTGATTCACAGAGTTGTGTAACTGTTGACTTGTGCATTATTTCAATGCCAAATTTTTAAATGTCAGATTTTTTTAACTGAGGATGCATTATTGGAAGACAATCAAAAATTAGAATTTCTCTCTCTGCTCCTTACTCTGAGCTTCCTCCCATAGCATACATTACTTTTTACTCCAGTGAAAAATACTATCAGGACTTTACTTCTATGGTATGAATTCTCATTATATCTGAGCTGAGAAAATTCATTACACTTATGTACAACACAAATGGCCCGCACTTAGAGTGCTCACACTACATCAGGATCATCTTCATGAACAAACATAATCATTGACCCACCTGCATGGGCAGAAGAAAGGAGCTCCTTTCTGCAAGTTCACTCCTGAAGCACCAGGCTCCCAATTATAAAAGTAAAGGAATAATTCCTAAAATCCACATGCTTGACAAAACTTTTTGAAAATTTCCCATAATAATATTTATTGGGATTAACTCTTAACAATATTTTTACATGTCACATACACACTTTTAAAAAGTGATATCTGTAGTTCTCAAATTTTTTTTCATAAAATCTTATTTAAGTGTTCATCAAAGACTGAGAGGCATATAAAACACTTTTATTCTTATTTCTCTATTAATTTTTCCTCTAATGTTTAGTTGTTCTCTTCATACAACTCAGTTCTGTATTATCATGTTCCCAGAATTTATATATTTTATGTATTTACATGGATTATACCCTTTGTCAATCTAACAAGTCATTCTCACGTTTTGCTTTGAAATCTTATTTTCCATAAATTAATGTAGTAACTTCTAGCTGTTTTTCTTTGATTTTATCTATTTGTGCTAGTTTTGTTTTTAAGCTTTCTCACCACTTTTCTTCCCATTTATCTCTTCTTAGACCCTGCATAGTTTGATTTTCTGTTTTGATCATTTTCTCATAGTTTTACATTTTACTAATAACTTTTAGCTATTTAAATATTAGCTATTATTCCCCAGTCCCTAAATATTAGCTATTATTCCCCAGCCCTTAAATATTAGCTATCAAAACTAATATATTTACTCTTATTCTTTCATCATATTTTGTTTTTTCACATATATCTATCATTACCTAGTTTTTTATATTTTGCCATATAAATTTGTTTTTTATAATGTGGTATTTAAATTTTATTTTCTTTTGCATAATTATAATTATGTGGAAATTTTGCTTTATTTTAAATTCTATTAATGATAATCTTGGTTCAGTAAATATTATTACAGTTTAGATACAATTTACAGTATGTTTTGATTTCCAAACCCCACTTTTTAATATTATAAGATTAACACAGTTTAATTGCTTCTTTCCTCATTGTTTTATTGGTAAAATTTAAATTTTGTCATCCAATTGTTGTTAAATTATACTGTCTACACTATTTTAAGAAATATTTATAATACTTGAATTGTTTGATAATTATGTTAACCGCATTTTTGAATACTTTACTGCTGCTCAAATCCTTATGTATATCTGATCTTCATAGGAAAAGAACAGAAATACAATGCTTAGAAGAGTTTATATTTTTTTGTTGTTGTTCTTAAGTACATCAAGTTTCTAGTTATGGACTAAAACTCATTCCAGACTTATCATGGAATGTTAGAACTAGAAGAATTAAGTATTACTTGGCTAATCTGCAGTAATTTAAGGTCATAGAGATTAGGAAAGAGCAAAGGCTCACGTCCAGTGTGTGGCAAGCGGGGACATGATCTCAGGTCTTCTCCATCTATTATTGCATGTAGCACTTTATATGGCAGCTGCAAATTCAAGTTGGGTAGCTGCTGTGCAAGATAAGAAGAATGAAGAGCAGGGTGAAATAAAATCTCTTCCTTCTATACCTTACCACTTAACTAACATTAAATTTTCATTGTATGTGCAGGGACTGCAAATCTTTGTCCTCCACACTGTTAGAACAAAAATCTTCCAGAGTGAAGCTTCCAAAGTGTTGAAGTCACTGTTCTCATCTGTCGGGAAAGTGAAGTCACTGCCTCCATTGACCCCACTGAGGCTGCGTATAAGGATGTATAATATGCTTAAATCCTTGCCAGCCCTACACGAACGCTTTAGGCTCCTGGAGCCATCTGAAATGACTGAGGAGACACTGTCTGAAAGTGACAAAGGAAACTCAAGTGTCTAGACAGTAAGACTGCTACCTATTGTGGCTTCTTTTTATCAAGGTTATGTGAATTGTATCTTCCTTTACTTTGTAGTCCTCCTAGAAAGTTTTCCTATATGTCATAGTCACTTTCTCATTGCCAAGACACAATATCTGACACTCACAGTTTAAAGGAGGAAAGGTTTATTTTGGCTCATGGTTATAGTCCATGGTTGCCTGGCTCCCAAGGCAGAAAAAGTCATGGCAAAGGTGCACAGTGGAGGAAAAGCTGCTCACATCACAGCCTCCAGGAAGCAGAGACAGAAGGGAGGAAGTGAGGGAGACACCCTTCCAGATCACACCCCGTGACCTACCCCTCCAAACCAGATTCCACCGCTTAACAGCAAGTCAGCTATAGTGCCCCCATGATCCATGGACTTTGCAAACTCCTCACCTCTGAGAACAAGAGAGGATTGGGTTTTGATTTAATCATAATACAATGTTTTTCTCATGATTATAAATTAGGTAAAATTCATTTTTATTATCATCAGGAATAATGGATTTAGCAAAGTAGATCAAAGATCTAAATATTAAAACAGAAACACTAAATCTGCTGGAAGATAGAATAGGTAGAAATCTTGAAGACATAGGTGTAGGCAAGGACTTTGTGAACAAATCCTCAATTCCCCAGGAAATATCACAAAGAGTCAACAACTGAGATCTCCTCTTACTAAAAAGCTTTGGCACAGCAAAAGAAACCACCAACAGAATGAAGAGACAACCCACAGAGTGGGAAAAAAATTTTGCCAGCTATTCCTCCAACAAAGGACTAACATCTTAATTATACAAAGAACTCATAAAAATCAGACCACCAAATTTAAAGACCCAGTCCAAAAGTGGGCAGCTGAAATGAATAGACATTTCTCAGATGAAGAAGTAGAAACAGCAAATAAACATATGAAAAAATGTTCAGCATCACTGGTCATTCAAGAGATGCAAATTAAAACAACGCTGAGATCCCATCTCACTCCAGAAAGAATGGCTATTATCAACAAATCAGTCAATAACAAATGCTGGAGGAGCTGTGGAGAAAAAGGAACCCTTTTCCACTGTTGGTGGGAGTGTAGACTGGTGCAACCACTATGGAAATCAGTGTGGAGATTCCTCAGGGAACTAGGACTAGAGGTTCCATTTGACCCAGATATTCCCCTTTTTGATATCTTCCCAAAAGAATTAAAAGCATCATACTGCAGCGATATATGCATACCCATGTTTATAGTGGCACAGTTTGTAATAGCTAAATCTTGGAAACAGCCCAAATGCCCATCAACAGCAGAATGGGTAAAGAAAATATGTTTTTTATGCAATGGAGTACTACTCTTCCACAAGGAATGATAAGCTGAGACGTTTCTAGGTAAATGGATGCATCTTGATACCATACTCTTAAGTGAGATAAATCACACACATGTGTTTAAGTACCACATTGTTTCTCTGGTGTGAGAAACTGAAAGTGGAAATAAAGACTAAAATGTATTATATTAGGAAAAGGAAGAAAATGTTCAAATGGGAAAGGGAACAAGGGACGGGGAGCGGGAAAGGAACAGAGGGACAAGAGAAATAAGAAATAGAAGGAAAAAATGGAAACAAAGCTTTTGTAAATAAGGAGGGAGGAGGGGTGAAGCGAGGGGAGAGGAATGGGAAAAAGCGAAGCAACAAGATACATCATATACAGGTACAAATCCCTTATGATGAATATTGTCACGATGTACATCTAAAATGTACCGTTAAAATATAATTTTTTTAAAAAAGGAATAAAAAGGAATAATAGATTTGGTAGTTGTTATAGTATTCAGTAGATTCTTACTTGAATGAGGTGAAGAATTCCACACAGCATTCAAGATGTTCATTACTCCTGATTTCATTAAGTCTTTGTGACTCACTTTGACCAAAATGCAGAACTGTAACAAACTCTTTTACAATTTACTAGAAAGGTCTAGAGGAGAAAAATTGATTTTCTAGAACAAAATGACTCCTGATGACGTATAGGCCGTTGGTTGTCTATATCATACTTCTGATCTCTGAATATTTTTTAAAGTTGTACATCCTCATACTTTTATTTCCAGTGCAGAATTTAGCATCAGTATAATCTTTGAAAATACGTGTTTTCCTGTTCAAACAAAACAAAACACATTTTGTGACCAGAGAAATTAACTCTGTAAGAAAAGGGCAGTCAGATATATTAATGGGTTGCTCAATTTTCTTACAGTTCTTTTTATATCTTCACTTTTATTGATGAAAGACACAAGCTCAAATAGTGAAAAGTTAGTCCAATCACCCCTTCTGGCTTTTAGAAGATCCAACAGCTTATGAAATTTCAAACATTTGAGTTATGAATGGCTTCCTAAACAGAAAGTGACTCTGAAGTGGAGAGTGCTCCTACTGGACTTAGGAGTTATAGTATTTGAATTGCTGCTTTCTGTTTTGCCATAAACTAAGCAGTTGCTATGAGTGCATGAAGCTAACACCTAATAAATGTTATGTGACCTTAGCATAGCCTTCTCACTTCTCCCTAAAGAACATGAATTTTAGTAGATATGTGATGCATGAATGAAAAATACTATTAATGTTTACATTTTTAAAAGATTATTACAGTAAAAGACACATTACCATTAATCCCCCTTGCTCCAAATGCTCCCATCATTCTTGCCAATTTCTGAAGCAGTTCTGGAAATCTTCTTTTGAGCATGTCTTCAGTTGCACTTTCAGAGGGACTAACTGCAATGTGTCTTTCACTGTAATAAATCTTAAATTTTAAATATTTATTCTATATTTCAATCACACCTTGTAGTTTTAAATGACTGTTGGATTACTAGGCAAGCCAACATAAGCCTATTTAATCTGCAGCATAAGGGAGGCCTTATAGGAGAATGAAAAAAAGAGAAGAAAATAAAGAAGAAAAGCAGTTCTCAAATGCCAGTTCTTTGTAGTTTTATAGTGCTCTACCTAGATAAGAACTAGACCATAGGAAATTATAAGATGTGGTTGATCTAAAATTTTTATTCATCTGAAAGTATATTTTAAATAAGAGTCACTTTAAAAGCAGAAAACAATCACCAAAGAGCCTTGTTTAACCTGAGGAAAGGGTGTATGTATTTCCCTTAGTGATTATAATTGTTTTCTTTCCATTTTTTTAGTACCCTTATAGGTCATAGCAATTCAATTCCATATTATGTTCCTAGCTGTTACTATAATGTACAATTTTGGAGATTAATTCATGGGATATTCTTCTACCTTCCTTGAAATCCTAGTAGTAGAAAATAATTCCTTTGGTTTGAACATTTTTCTCATGTACTAGTCAGCAATCTTTTTGTTTAGTGGTAGAAATCCAAGTCAAATTAGGTTAAAGTTTAAAGGGAATTTATTGGTTCAATTCCGGTGAAGTCCAAGGATCAAGCTGGTTTTATGCAGAGTGACTCTATGCTCCGGTCTGCCCCGCCCAGTCCCAATTTGTGCCTGTTGTCCTAAGTTAAATACTACCAACAGCTCCTTTGATTTTCAAGTGTCCTGGTCTGGGACCTGAAATATATGATAATGCTAACTTGAAATGTAACCAGAGCAAGGAATTCTAAGACTGTGTCAGGATTTTTGTTTCTCTATATCTATGTGCTTCTATTTCACATTATTCTCAAATTGAGTTTAAATGGCTCAAAATTGGCTATTGGCTTCCCCAATCCCATAGCTTTACAATCTAACAGGAAGAGAGACCACTTTTCTCTTAACACCCGTAAGTCAAATCTCACTAGAATGACTCCAATTCTAGTTATTGTCCAAGTAGGAAAGCAGAAAACATGATATTTAAAATAGAGGGCATTTAGTGGATGAAGTTTGTGCCTTGATTTTAAAAAGCTCAGAGACAAAACAAGAAATACTTCAGAAAACCAGAGATTAGATAAAGGAAAAAGCTAGTAGTACCTATTTAGCCAAAGATAAATAAGAAGAATTTCCAGAGTCAGGGCCTGGAACTGAAACCAAGGAGGGCCAGTGGTGGAACCTGGAACCAAGAAGGTGCAGTATGCCAGTATGCCCTTGCCCGAGAAAAAAGAGAGAGAGAGAGAGAGAGGGAGGGAGGGAGAGAGAGAGAGAGAGAGAGAGAGACTGGTGGCTTTCTTAAGTGCTGTAGTCTCCCAGCATGTTTCCCATTGGCCATAGCCAGCCAAAACTAGCAGAGCCATGAGTCTGTGGAGCTCAGGTCTTCTGCGATACAAAGCACAACCTGAGCAGGGGGAGGAAAAGACCAGAGGATAAGCCCCATCATATAGTAAAAAAATAAATCAAACCATCATATGCTGGGAACCATCTATAGATATAATGAAATATTATCCAGGCTTAAACAAGAAAAAAGTAGTGCTATTTGCAGCAACATAGATGAACCTGTAGAATATGCTAAGTGAAATAAGTCAGATACATAAAGAAATATTCTGCATGGTCTCAAGTGGAGTTGATAGCAAAGTCAAGCTAACACTAAGAGAGTAGAATGGTGTTACCATAGTCTGGGTGATGGAAGAAAAGGGGAGTTGTTTGTCAGAGGTACAAATTTTCAGTTATAAAATAATCTCTAGAACCCTAATGTACAGCATGGTGAGTATAGTTAACTATACTTGGAATTTGCTGAGAGTAGTTCTTAAGTGTTCTGATAACACACACATGTGCACACATACACACACAGGGGTAACTATATAAACTATGTATTAGTCGATTGTGGTAATAATTTCACAATGTATATGTATATCAAAACATCACATTGTGTACCTTAAATATATACAATTTTCATTTGTGAATCATATCATAATAGAGATAGGGGAAACAATTTTCATAAAGTACATTTCTTAAAAAGCAAAACCCTTAATTCCTTAACCTACAATTACTATTTTCTGTATTCCCTATACTCCTTGTCTGAATATGTAAGGATTTATATAACTATAATTACTGTGATCAAATTTTATTCTGATTTTCACTCACTATTACCTAGTTATACAGTCCTTATAATAGTTAACAATTGCATAACTAAGTTATTTCTATATTTAGATCATTTCAATATTTAACTTTGTAGTGACACTGTGATCAATAAACTGGTATTTTCAGCAATGTAGATGAATGTGTAGAATGTGCTAAGTGAAATAAGTCAGACACAGAAAGAAATATTCTGCACGGTCTCAATTAAGCAGAATCTTATAACATAAGACTCTTTCCTTTCTTTATAATTATTTCCTTCAATTATTAGGACTTAGATAAGTATGTCAAAAGCTATGAGCATTTGGCTACATTCATGGTATATTTCAATATACAAGTAGGTCTTTGTCTTTGGAACATTTGAGTTGCGAACTTTCCCAGGTGTACCATGTAAGACTCACTTTAGGGGCTTACACAAACAGTTGTCCCAGAATGGAACTCATTTGTGAGTTGGGGACTTAACTTGGACTTGAAAGCACTTTAAAAATGTGTAATGTCACTGGAATCTGGAGTACTGTAACCATTTTTGTACATACTATTTATTTTGGTATTTTTGTTATTATTTCTATAATCTGCTCATTTATCAGCTGAGTGATTGTGATTTTCTTCTATAGATTTGTGTGGGTTTTTGTCTACTATAGCTCTTATTTCTTTACTAGATTTGGCAAAGATATTTATTGCAGTTTATTGTTTTCCTCTCTTTTTAGTATAATGCAGGACTGGATTGGATGCAAAATACCCAAAAGACTTACAGAGCATTTGACATTATATGTTCTCACATAGGCAGAGTATTTTAAAATTTTGAGTTAAGAAATATGTTAGGGATTATGTAAAAACCTCTAGCATGCAGAACAGAGGCATCAATATGCCAAGTAAGGCCATATTATGTATGACACATGACATCTCTAATCCTTCACTATATCATACAGTTAGCTGGGTACAATGACGTAGTTTTTTCTTTCAGATATGTTTTCTGTCTCTTTGTGTTCAGTTACCTTTTCTTAAAAAGAGGCCACTAAATCTTAGAGAAGTTTTATTAGCAATTATTAATTACCAAAACAACCCAGAGAGGTTCAAAATAATGTCACAAATACATTATCTACACTACTTCCTTCACACATAAGTAAACTATTCTAACGATTACTTAAAAATTATAAAAGTTGCCAAGAAACTGACTTAAGGAGGAAGGGAAATTAAAGATAGGAATAAAAAGTATAAAGCTATGGATGAGATTAGTACCCAAGAAATATATCATTAGTACTCAAGAGACATGGTCTCATAATTTTTTTTAATAAAGAGACCGACACCATCTATGTCCTTGTACTTTTGTGAAGATTGGGGTACAAATTAGATTGTAGGTTTCCTAACACTCAACCGAGGTAAACATGAGCACAAAAATCACATATCTCTTAATAATTAAACAAACCAAAAAAAACAATTTGTTGGGGGAAAAACAATTATTCTAACCCTAAGTGAAACTTCCATTACAATTTTTAAAAATTTCCCTCTAGGTATGTTTCCAAAGGAGAGAGTAAACTATTTTAAATTATCAAAGAGGACCAGGTAGGATTTTCTCATGTTTGAAAATTCAGCATGATCATATCTGTTCTTGCCAAATTGCAAAGTGTATATACTAAAAGTCTATGTGCAATTAATGTTATTGCAAAGTTGCACAATACTGTGTGTGCACAAACATATACTTAATGAATAATGGAAGCTTCAGTTTCACCACTGGATCACTGAGAAGTGGGTTTTCTTTCTTTTTTAAATCTTTTTTCTAATATTTGTTTACCTTAATTCAGCCTATTAGAGTTAGTTTCATTTTGGTTATTTGCTTTGATAGGGGAATTGCCTTTTCCCCCTTACTTTTAATATTAACTTTATTGATGTACAATTTCTATAAAATAAAATATACCCATTTTAATTGTATAGCCAGATGATTTTTATCAAATGCATAGTCCTGTGAAATCACTACCCCAAATAAGATTTAAGAACATTTCTATAACCCTATGACATTCCCTCACATCCTTTCACAGGTAAAAATCTCTTCTATCTACAACCAACCATTGATTTATTTTCTGTCATCAAATATTGATTCTGTCTATGTTGTTCTGGAATATCACATGAATGGAATTGTATGGTATGCCTTCTTTTGAGTCTGTCTTATCTTACTCAGGCTTATGTTTCTGAGATTTATCTATATTGTTATGTGTGTCCATGGTTAGTTTATTTTTATTGCTGAGCAGTATTCAATTGCTTGGCTATGACACGACCCCTGGGGGTCTTGGGTGCTCCAACCACCCTCAGTGGGAGTGCCAGGCACCGAGGTGGTGCCTAGCCCGGGCCTGACTCCCGCTCCGATGCAGAAGGTTGAAGGAGAGTCAGATTGAGACCAAAGTGCCAAAGCAAAAGTAACTTTTAATAAAGCAAAAGCAAGTACAAAGCTGCTTTCTCTCAGTGAGAGAAGCAGAGGCGCCCAAAACTGAGCCACTGTCAGGCACAGGCCCATTATACAGCTTTTATAGATCTTGACTAGGGGCCCACCCTGACTTTCTCAGCAGAGGGTGTCACTACTTGATTGGTCAATTGGCTTGTTACTAGGGAACATGGGGAACATTCTCTGAGGGTTTTCTACTAGGGTCTGGGGTCAAGCTTTCTTTTTTTACCTTTTGTAAAGGCCGTCTCACAAGGAAGAGCATATTGAGGAAATGTGACCACAGGCTGCTATCCTCGCTGGCAGCGTTAACCACAGGAGCTGCTGCTACCCGTTTTTGCTCTTAATATAGTGTCATATCTCTCTTCTCCGGGGGAGGGGGGGCTCCCGTTCTAGCCCAGCCTAACATTCCCCCTTCCCCTACAGATATACCACAGTTTATGCATTCAGCAGTTTTTGGTCATTTGATTGTTTTCGGGTTTTAAGTACAATAAATAAAACCACTAAAAACATTTTTGTACCAGTGTTTGTGTGGATGTGTGTTTTCTTTTCTCTTGAAGTATTTCATGAAACTGCTGGGTCATAGAGTGATTTTTTCCAAAGCAACTGAACCATTCAATACCCAACAGCAGCAATGTAAGAATCTTTAGAGGTTTTCTCCATACTTCTTTTTTTTTTTTTTTTTCTTTTTGGTACCAGGGATCAAACTCAGGGCCTTACGCTTGCTAGGCAAGCACTCTAACTACTGGACTAAATCCCCAGCCCCCTGCATACTTCTTAAAGTCTTGATTTTGTGAATTATTTCAGATAGTAGAAATTGCAAATATGCCATTGATGTTCCTGAAAAACCCTATTATTTAATATGTTAGCTCTTCAACAAAAAAAGAAGAAAACAGGGGCTGCAGATTTAGCTCAGTGGTTAGAGTGCTTGCCTTGCAAGCGCGAGGCCCTCAGTTCGATCCCCAGCGCGCACACACAGACACACACACACACACAAAGAAGAAAACAAAGCATAGTGATATTAGCTAATCCTAACATCTTTTACAAACTATTTCGCTAGGAACTATAGTCCAACTCTTATCTGTATTTTTCTTCCAGTGGAGCTTTGGCACACGTGGAAGTATGGCCTTTGTAATTTGCTGAACTTTGATAAAAGTTGCTATGAAACCATGATGTAACACCAAGACTTTCTGGACCTTATCTTAAGAAAAAAGAAGACTGTTTTCCTGGCCCAGAATTCACTAAGCTGTAGCAGAGTAGGGAAGCATTCTGGACTAAAAATTTTGTTCCCAATTACAAATTATGTGACTTGGAGTGAATCCTTTGCCTCTCAGGGCTTAAGAGCCTGAGGGTCTATCATTGTAAAGGAATATGCAGGACTAGTTAAACCCTAAATTTCTGACCAACTCAAAAATTTTGTGACTATAAATGTAGACTGAAACTGTTTTTAAATTAATTTAAGATAACTTAAACTGCTTGAGTATGTTTTCCTTAAAAACAAACTGAACAAAATAAATTAGTGTGTTCCAGGTAGACTTCAAGTCCACTTTGATTATTGCTGTGTAATCAGTTGAAGAGCTGCTTCTCCCCGGAGTTAATCTTTGTCATGAGTTTTGCATATATCCTTCCAGATCTTAAAAGTATACCAAAATTATACACTCACAGAAACTCATAGTTTTGTGTACTTTTTTTTTTAATGTAAGTGGTATAGGGAACTGTGTCAGTAGTCTAAGACCATCCATCCCTTGATTAGACAGTTATTATTAGTGTAAGGATACAAAGGAAAATTGTCAAAGGAGACAGTCACATGGGGATATAAGTGAAGGAAAAGAGAGCAAGCTTCCAAGAGTTCCTTCTAGGACATACTTAATTTCTCCAGAAAAAAAAAAAGTGTGAAATAATAGTCTATTAAGAAAGCTCATTGTTTGCTTAATCTCTTTGGGCATTCAGTATTTAGGGTCCCTCCCCTTCACTGTGGATAGAACCCAGGGCCTTCACACTGAGCCACATCCTCAGCTCTTTTTATTTATTTATTTTTTACTTACAGACAGCATCTTGTAAAATTGCCTAAGCTGGGTTCAAACTTGTGATCCTCCTGCATTAGCCTCTCGGAGTACTGGAATTACAGAAATGTGCCACCACCAAACCCAGTTTAGGATTTTGATTGGGACCTGGTTACAGAAACTCATTGGTTGGTATGTACCAAAATTCCAGACTCCTAGACAGTCAGTGTGCAACATAAACCACATTATTTGTTCTAACAATGTAGATATGGTGTACTATTCTTATCAAAGAATGCTAAGAACATTCCTAAAATCCAATTTCCAAAACGCTGGTCAAGGATCAATCTTGCAAGCAAACCTTTCTGATGATCTTTTTGCAAGTAGTTCTTTTCTGCACAGTAAGATAAATTTGAAACTTGGTTTTTGAACTTTTGTTTATCTCAACAAAATGTTATGGATATCTAACTGTACGTATATGTGTGTGTGTTTCTTTTAACTGTCCAAATGGTCTTTTGAAAGTAAAACATTAATGGGTACGTGTGTTCTCATGTGCAAGGATTTCTCTGTTACACTAGAAATGGAATTGGTGGATCACTGGACATTTTAGATGATGGATATTGCCATACCACCCTTTAAGTAGTTTGTGTCAATTTATGCCCCACAACAAAGAATGGATACTCCTTTTTATGAAGAAGTATTTTGAAACTTTTTAATTTGTATCAAATGTGTGAAAATGGCATTCTCATTGTGATTTTACTTTGCATCTTTTGAGCAAAACTCTCTCCATTGAAATGGCTTTTTGAGAAAGCCCCGCCAAATTATTCATCAATAAGGATAGACTAAAAGCAGGATTATTGGCATAAATATTATATTAGGGATGTCAGTGCTTTCAAGTACCTAGAGATTTATTTTGTCTCAGACATGCATAATTCCTAGAGTATGGCAAATAGGTTTCTTAAAAGAGTTAACAAAGCTACTCTTGAACAAGTGAAAAGTTGTATATCTCCTTGTATGTGTTGTGACATTTGTATTAGTCTGCTAAGGGCTACAAAATACCACAAGCTGAGTAGTTTAAACAATAGAAATTGATTTTCTCATAATTCTAGGGGCGGAATTCAAGAAGAAGGGGCTTGCCTATACACTATCTTTTTCTTTTGAGGACTCTCTTTTTGGGTTACTTACAAGGTCTGCTTACATACTGTGACTTCACATATTCTCTCCCTGTGTTCTCCCATCCTGCTGTCTCTCTGTGTGTCCTAATCTCCTTTTGTTACAAAGATACCAGCCATATTGGATTAGGGTCCACTCTAAAGGCCTCATTTTAATTTAATCACCTCTTGAAAGGTCAAATTTCCAAATACAGTCGCATCCTGAGATACGGGGGTTTAGAGCTTCAACATGTGAACTTGGGAGGAATACAATTTAGATTTTTTAAACTAAACTCTGGCAGGTAATTCAGCAGAGAGCTAACCTATACTGTCTCAAAGGGACATAAAAAGAAAAGTGAATGATTTTGAGTTAATAAAAACTAAAATTCTGTCTGCCCCTTTTTTCTGGAAGCTTGCCCTATGGAGCAGCAAGGAGCGCCATTTTCATTCATCTATTCAATAAATATATACAGTATATCTAAGAGGGACTATTACCAGGTAATGGCCAAGTATAGTTCAGGCTCTTGTGTGCCAAGCAAAGAATTGCCAAGTGTACATCAGAAGCAAGTGGCAAACAGCTGCATTTATTGAAGATCACAGAACTTGTGCTCAGAGCAAGTCCGTGCCTACAAAAGATAAGACACAGACAGAAAAATGGTGCCAGGGCGACAGAAAAGTAAAAGCACTGCACACAAGTGATAGCACACACAAGCAGCAGCAGCAACTCCCAATAAATCAGGGTTTTGGAATTTAAAAGATACACATCTCAGCCCAAGTGCCTCCCCTGAATCTCTAGGAATGATCCATAGGAGTGACTGACAGGGTTCTGTATCATCTTAGGGGCTCTCAACACATATGTATGTTTCAGAATTCACTCTGCTCATAATTATATTTATGAGATGTAGTGCATATTTATAAATGCTTAATCAGGTGGGAGTAGGGTAAAAGTGACTGAAGGTCAGGTTAGGAGATCCAATATGCATGTGCTCTCACCTAGAACATTAGAGATCTTCTGAGATTTTATTATTTTATTTTCTGTCTCTCTTAGGACAATCTAGGGAGGAATGGCCACAGGGTGCTGTTTAAGATTAAAGGGATAGAAGGGAATGACTTCCTCAGTTGCATTGTTTCTAACTGTACTAGTACCAGACTTCAGAGATACAAAATCTAAGAAAAACTTCTTTCAAAGAGCAATTTCTCTACACAGAGGTTGGACATAGAACCTCATAGTAAATAGGTAAATACTCCTTTCTTCTCCACTCTCTCACCATGGGGTGGCAGCTCCCTTCTTTTGCACAGCAGATCTTTATATTTAGCCAGTGGGGAGGAGGCTAAGCTGAGAGCCAGCTTCTATTTGGTCCTCATAATTGCTCTTTTGTTTTGAGTTCTTTTATTTGGGCGGCTGCTGCTACAATAGGGTTGATTCTCAGGGAGGGACATCACTTCTCATTTGAAAATTTTACCCAAGGAGAAATATATACCTATATCCTTTCTTGGTTCCCTAAGGACTGATAAGACAGTTTAAATTTTCAAGATGTTTTATACTAATTAGTAAAGGGGAATGCTGTGAAACACAAGTTTTAGCTAAATAGTTTACCAGGTTCAAATTTTTTATCCCATCTTCCATCCAGTCTGAGAAACCCTTATTTTCATTCATAAGATTGTCTCCCTTTCCCATGGGCAGAATTCTAGTCCTACAGTCTCTGAAAGAGAAAGAGCAGGTGCAGGTAAGTGAGTTGAATGCTTCTCTTAAAAGTACAGTTTGGGGCTGGGGATTTAGCTCAGGTGGCAGAGCACTTGGCTAGCAAGCACAAGACCCCGAGTTCAATCCCCAATACCGCAAAACAAAAAAAAGTACAGTTTAACTTTTAATCCTTCCTCAGATGTTGGTGAAAAATGACAAGTAAACTGAATTGCAGAACCTTCTCTCTCCCCTTGCCAAGGGAAGGTCAAAGGTATTTCTTCATGTGGCTTCTCCCTCCCACACATATTTCCAACTTCCCCATATTATCGTTAAGTGGCATTTTTGGATTCAAGATTTTTCTCAGTGCTCACTTAAGGCCACATTCACCAGGTGTCTTAGTTTCTCCTTGCTGAAACACAATACCTGACACCCAAAACTTAAAGTAGGAATGGTTTATTTGACTTACAGTTTGTAAAGAGAGGTTTCAGGCCATAGTTATCTGGCACCAGGGCAGCATGGCAGAGGGGCACTGCAGAGGAGAAATATTTCATAGCTTAGCAGGCAAGCGAGAGAGAGAGAGAGAGAGAGAGAGAGAGAGAGAGAGAGAGAGATCAAAGAGTGAGGAAGGTTACCCTTTCAGATCATGCCCCCAGTGACCCACCTCCTTCTGCCAGGATTCAACTTCCAACATCACATTTAGCCACAAACTCATCAGTAGACTAATCCACGGATGGGTACATGTCCCTGTGATCCAATCACCTCCCCAAAACCCCAACTATGAGTGCATGAGGCTTTGGGGAGACATCTAGATGTAAATGATAACATCCCACCCATGGCCCCCAAAGGACTCATGCCCATCCTTTTATGCAAAATGCATTTAGTCCATTTCTAGGAGCTGCTAAAATCCTAACAGTTTCAGCATTGCTGAAAAGTCCAAATCTAAAGTCTCCTTTGAGATTTAAGGTAAACTCTTAGGTGTCACTATGAAAACAAAAAGAAAATTAAACACTTCCAACATAAAATGGCACAGGAAAAACCTTCCCAGTCCAAAAGGGAGAAATAGGGGGATAGAATAGAATAGAATGAAACTAAAGCAAGACTGAATCCAACAGGGCAAGCTTTAAAGTCCATAGTTCCATGTCCAGACCCCTGGGCAAATTGTGGTGAGATATGAACTCCGAAGGGTTTGGATGGCCCCACCCATACAACCATTGGTGGTTGTAGCCCTCGTAGCAGCTCTCTTGAGTTGGCTTTGCTCACTCCCTGCAGCTCTACTCAGATGTTCCATATTCCTGATGTTTCCAATATCCTGGGATCTCCATTTCACTTTCAGCTTCTATCCCACAGCTTCATACACTGCCTCCTCAGGAGCACCCTGTCTGGCCTCCTAGCGTTTCTTCTAATACCTGAGTGTAATCCTCCCTGACCTCACAACCTGAGCTTTCTGCCTGTGCCTAAAACCAGCACCATGTGGATGATGCAAAGGTCTACCACCGGCTGGAACAGTAGCTGAGCCCTTTCACATTTCCTGATGGTTGCCGAAGCATCCAAGTGCCACAGTGGCTGAGCACCATAAACTAAGTCCTGAAGAATCAATTCCCTAAACACCACTTCTCCAGCAGAATGTTACAGGGCTCTCTTCTCAAAGGAAGTTCTTTCACAGTTGCATTTTTTTTTCCCACCTTTGAATTTTAGGCCTGTAAAAGGATTGGACCTTGGTGGTTCCTTATGTTCCCTAAAGTTGTTTTTCCTATTGCCCCACTGCAAACTACTTGACTTCTTTTTAATGCCAATCTTTTCAGCAGCCAAGCTCTCCTCTGCTCCATATTTACTGGGGTTCCTTTCTGGCCAAACTCAAAACTTTTAAAATCATTCTCCTATGTTGCTTGCTCTTGATTCTCAGTATAGAGCTGGCTAAAACTCCCAACACTATCTAAGCCACAGCCTGAATATTTGGCTATCTTGAAATTTCCCCACCAGATTAATCAGTCCACTGCCCTTAAAACTTGAGTCTCCTGCAAAGTCTCAGGACATGAATAAAATGTGGACAAATTTTCCACCAAAGCATAACAGTCAGGGTCTGGAGTGTAACTACCAATGCAGTCCTTGTTCCCAACAGAAACCTCCTGTGTGCTTTTCTGTGTGCTTTTTAATCCACATTCTGGTCTTCTGAGCTCCAACCAGACTCTCCCATGAATCTCAGCTTACAGCATTCTAGGGCTGCTTCTCCAGCTGGCATCTCCAAACCTTTCCAAACTCCTCCTGAAAGCCAGTTCCAAAGGCTTCTGAACCAAGTGGTTGGGTAGCAACACGACAGTGACCCCACTCTCAGTACCAAAATCAGTCTTAGTTACTTTCTTGTCTCTGTGACACAATAACTAACACCCACAATTTAAAGAAGGAAAGGTATACTTTGGCTCTCAGTTGTAGAAGTTTCAGTCCATAGTTGGCCGACTCCAAGGCAGGGCCTCGTGGCTGAGGTGCATGGCTTGGTTACCAGAATGATGGGTCCCAGAGAAATTCTTTCCAGGTTGTTGGAGTCCTGAACAAAGAATTGGACAAGACACACAGAAAAGGTAAAGGGAATGTACATTTATTGAAGTGGAAAGAAGTATGCTCTGCAGAGTGAGAGCAGGCCAGTGGACATACTCACCATGGCCATGAGGATAATGGAATTGGGGTTTTGTGTCTGGAAATCCTAGATTGGCTTCTTCGTGTAAGTAAGGCATTGGGAAGATTGTCCTATCAAAAACTCACTTGGTCTGGCATCAGGTTTAAACTGTCCTATTGAAGACTCCCTTGGTTTCACACCAGACATCAATGAAGAATTGAAAGTAGCACTTTTTTGACTGGTCCCAAGTACAGTGCTTAGGAACTGCAGGGTCATTCTGATTTCTGTATTCTGCGAATGTGCCATGGGTTTCTGTGACTTTGACAGGTTACACTCACATTTTAATCCATTTGCCTCAGCCCTAATCTATTTCATTTCCCCCAAGAGAATAATCCCCATAATTCTTTATGGAATACTGCAGAAGTGAAAATCTCTTTCTTCGTATAGCTGATTCCTGCTGAAAGGGCTCGTAGGCCCTAGTTACTGGGGATTATGTGCTCTCCCAACAACCTAGGGATGTTGGGGCTTACCAGCTGGACTGGAAAGAACCTGTGTGAAGACAATGAGAAAACTCAGTTCCTATATATCAAGAATTGTGGAGCTGTCTGTTCATTGGAAAAGAGCTTGGCAAATCTGTCAGGAGAGTCATGGGTTGTAGTCTGGATCATCATCTGAATGTGGATCTTTTGAAGCCTTGAATGAACAAATTTTGTTGTTATGTTGGTGAGAGGGGGGCTAAATATGAGAAGGAGCAGGTCAGAATATTTTCTACTTCCTCTTAAATGATGGACTGTGATAGATCTAGCAATTAGAGACATTAATTTTCCATGCTATTATTTAGGAGAAGTTTTCTAAGGAGTTTTATTTCCATGCTTCCTGTGCAGAAGAAACATGTTGAAGAGGAATTTTAGATGAACTGTCAAGAGCCTGAGAAACATACCCCTATGAGTACCCATATGGTGAATTCAATTAAAAGCAGGAGTCCCAATACAGGTGCCTATTTAAGATGCGGTGGTTCAGGGATTATTAGTGACTCTACTTATCTGCACCCAGAGCAGTACTGGAGTCTTGCTTTTTGAAGAGTAGCCTCAGATCCTCCAGAGTTTCACAGGAGTAGTTTTCTTTTGATTGGTCCTTGCCTCAGACAGTTTAGGTGGGACCAGCTTTATCCTAGAAAGGTGAATTTATCCATCTCTTCCTGACATCTTTACTGCAGCAGATGTGATGAGGATCACTGAAAAGGGGCCATTCCATTTTGGTTTTAACTGATCTGCAGGAGTTTTCTTCCAAGTTTTAATGAGCACTGGGGTCTCCAGGAAGGACACTTGGTGGTTCCCCTCAGCAAGAGGCTGGCAAGACTTTGTTTCTATAAAGTTGGATAGCTTGTTGTACTTGGCCCAGATTAATAAGATATTGTAAACGTCTTGTAGCTCTTGGGCCCACTACTATATCAGAAAATACAAAAGGCCTCCCATATACCATCTCAAATGAGCTCCTAGTTAGCCCAGTCTTGGGGGTGTTTCAAATCCTCATGATGACTATTGGCAATGATCACTCCCAAGACTCAAGTTTCCTGGCAAAGTTTCGCTAGAATTTGCTTCAGGGCCTGGCTGGGTCTTTTCCCTTTTCAGATGGTACTTTGCCATCTGAATTGGAGAACTGCCTTCAATTTTACTACCAAACATCTTCCTAGTAAGGGAATAGGACACCATGGGATAATTCAAACTTCATGGTTGAACATTTGACCTTTGAATTGACCTGTCAAAGCAGGAGTGTCTTTGTTACTTTCTCACGGCTGGAACATGACAACAAAAATACCAAACACCCACAAGTTAAAGGAGGAAAGGTTTATTTTATCTCACAGCCTGTAGAGGTTTCAGTCCATAGTCAGCTGACTCCAAGGCAGGGCAGCATGGCAGAGGTATATGGCAGAGGAAAAACAGTCCATGGCAGGACAGACAAAAAGCAGTAAGCAGCAGTGAGGTTGCTTTCCTTTTTTACCTTCATATTCCATCCAGGCTACAAACCTATTGGTTGGTGTCACCCACGCCCAGGGTAGGACTTATCCACATTATCCACACCCAGAACTATGCTAAACTAGTCAGTGGATTAATACAGTTATTGGAATCCAGTGTCACATCCATGATCAGCTACTCCCCGCTATGAGTGCATGAGGTTTTGGGAGGACATCTAGATAGAAGCCATAACAAGGAACACAGAAGCTCTGAGTAGGACTCCCTTGACCTCAGTTATGTCTAGAGATGTGGAGGTGGGTTTTCCAGGGAAGGAATTTAAAATAGAGTAAGCCAATTTTGTACTTGGAATTGAATTTGCTTATCTTTAATAATAAGGAATTGAATTTGCTTATCCTTAATATCCAGGGTAACCCAGGGTTTTTTGCAAGAGATGAAGATGTCTGTGGACAGGGCTGTTGAAGTTTGCCCCCAGACCATTTCAATCCTCCTCATCAGAATGGGAGGAGAGGGTTTTGCCTGGCCTCGCCCCTTTCTGGGAGTGGGGCAATCAATCCTCTGGTGGCATGTATCAGTCATCAGCCACCTGACACATGGAGCAGGACCTGGGCAGTGGTCTAGAACAGGAACATGTGCCCAGTGTCCAGTTTCCTCACATATAAAACAAGAATTCTTTCCTTGATTTGCCCTAGGTTTTCCACTGGATAAGTTGGGTGTGCTTAAAGCATTGCACTGTAATTTTGGCTTGTCTTCTTTTCTCAGTTCCTCTTTTTTCATCTTCCTGCAGATCTTGATTTTTGAACACAGAAAAGGCTGTGTCCAGTAATTGGGTCAGAGGTGTCCTGGGGCCCATCTGAAATTTTTGTAATTTGTGCCTAATACCTTGGCTGATTGACTAATGAAATGTCATCCCATTAGTGCTTGTTTCTCCTTGGAAGTTGGATCTAAGTTTTTAAGTATATTTATAGAAAACTCTAATTAGCAATGAAAGACATCTGAATTTTCCTTTTTTGTCCTGTGTAACCTCTCTCACCTTTTCATAATTAACAGGTTTCTTAATCCATCTGTTTAGTCCCATAAGAATGGTCATCATTTTAGACTTCGTTTTTAGTCTAGTATTATACTTGCAGTTTGGTTCTATCAGAGGGACAATAACTTCTCTGCGATGATAACCTTCTCTTGCTGCAGTGTATTGTTCATCTATATATTTCCTAGCTTCTTCCAGGATTCTGTATTTTTCATCTGGGATACAGCAAGTAGTCAAGACAAATTGGGCATCTCACTGTGAGAGGTTAAAGTTTGAAATCCATCTACAAACCTACTGGCATCTTCTGAAAATCAGCCTAACCATTCTTTGCATTGTTGGATATCTGTCACTAAAAAAGGAACCTGAATTCAAATAGTCCCCTCTACTCTTGGGACCTTTCTCATGGGCGGGCAAAATGAGATGTGAATTGGGAAAGTGAGACATTTCATTCTCAATATGCCCCGTGGGGCTTAGAGCCTCCTGAGGAGCATGAGCAGGGCCTGGGGAGAAGTGGGTCTCTCTGGGGAGCTCATGGCTGATGGAGTTTCTGAGTTATTTGGTGATGGTGGACTGACTCACCTGCCTAAGTCAGTATGAGGAAGAGGTCAATAAGTCTTCCCAATATGGTTTCTTTCATTGAACAGGTAGGAGAGACCCATATCCCCTGGAGACTCAGATGGGAGTCTGAGGATGGAGTCATTTCTGACAGCAATCTCTTCAGGGGCTTATTTAAGTACCATATCTCTTGGGCCTCTGCAGAGGGATGCTTTCTGATAAGAAGGCATAAAAGCCTGAATGTGAGGGACTTCAGATCACTTTCTTTGTCTTTTGCAAAAAGGTCTAACTAAAGAGTAGACTGACATTCTGTATTTTATTCAATAGATAATAGGCCCTGTCAGTAATTTAGACTGACAATCTGTACCGTTTCACATCATTCCTAGTTTATATGCGGGCCTAATGGTGAGGTTGGTGGAATGGAAGGGTGTTTCCCATTGTGTTTCATGGGGCCAATGGAGAGAAAAAACTAGGTCTGGGGTCCTTCTGAGGGCCCTCTCCAGATGCATGGACATTGTCGAGCTCTGGAGCATCTCCCATGAAACTCAAGTTGTGCTACCAGCTGTCTCTGGTGAAGTGAGTAGCACCAGTGTCACTATGTCTCCTTAAACACAAGAGTGAAGCCCCCTACTGGCTCCATCTGACTACTCGAGAAATAGTATCTCTCCCATTTATGCCAATAATAAAAGACTTAGGTAATTATTTTTTAAGGCAGTAGAGATAGAAGCCTATTCCTCAGCATTTAAGGAAAGAAAGCCTGCAAAAGTTCTAAGTACAAAGATAGGGCCTGTTATCTATTGACTAAAATACTCCAGCTCTATTTCCTCATACTCATAGCTGGTTGGATTGGCCTTCATTTCCTGTTCCCTTTGTTCTACTCAGGCCCTCGGGCACATGTTTCTAACTTGCCTGAATTTCTTAAGAGAAACGAGGAGGGAATTTACCCAGATTTGGAAGGAAAGAGGGTAGGAGGCCCATATGTTCTCCAAGAAGTCCCATATGCTCCCCCAAAGTGGAGACCATTGCTCTTATTTTTCTGTGATAAGAGATTTCCTGGTGTTCATGAGGATAGTTGGGAAATATGGCAGAAAGGTGAATTGGGATGGTTCCTGAGGTCCTAGAAAATGGGGTCCTAAAACAAGTGACTCACTAACAATAGCTAGAGATAAAAGGCCACCTAGAAGAAAAACACAAATGGGACTTTGCTTGTGATGAGCACAAAAAAAGGGCAGGCTGGGGTATGTGGCTACACAAGCAGGAGGCCAAGTTTCTGGTAGCTATTCCCCTTTCCCCCCAAAGAATGAGAAGACTGAATAAAGTATTGGGAAGGACAAAAGAGTGGGAGCAAAAGAGACACATTAAAGCTCAGGTCACTCATACGTGGAAGCTGCATGGTATGTAGAAGTTTTTTGTACCTGGTGGAGGCTAAAATGGCTTATTCTGTGACTGAGTTAGCAGCAGACACAATGGGGACTCTTAACTGTCTGACTACTTTACTCATGCCTGCAATCAGTAAGCAAAAATGGGAAAGAGAAGAGAGGGGGAAAAAAAGAAAAATAAACTTTTTGCAACAAGAAATGTTACCAGAATGATGGGTCCCAGAGAAATTCTTTCCAGGTTCTTGGAATCCTGAACAAAGAATTGGACAAGACACAGAAAAAGTAATGAGGATGTACGTTTATTGAAGGTGGAAAGAAGTATTCTCTGCGGAATCACAGTAGGTCAGCGAACAGACTCACAGTGGCCATGAGGATAAGGGAAAGATTTCTGTTTTTGAATTCTAGATTGGCTTCTCTGTCTTGTAAATAAGGCAATGGGCCAGCTATCTTATCAAAACCTCACTTAGCCTGGCATGAGATTTAAACTGTCTTATTGAAGACCTGCTTGGTTTCATACCAGATATAAACGAAGATTTGAAAATAGTGCTTTTCCGATTGTTGCCAAGTATGGTGCTTGGGAACTGCAGGGTGTCTCGGATCCTGTATTTTCCACGTGTCCTGGGTCTCCATGACTGAAGGATTCCTCCTCTTCTTTCTGACAGGTTCTGCCCTGGCCCTAATCTCCTACCTCAGCAACGGCAGGCAGGAAGCAGAGAGGAAGGAAGGAAGGAGCCATACCCTCCCAGGCCAGGCCCCCAGAGCCCCACCTCCTTTGACAAAGCTTCAATGCCAACAGTACGTTTAACTATAAACTTATCAGTGGACTAGGCCATTGACGAGTATCATTGCCCCCATGATTCAACCACCTCCCCAAAGCCCCACTTTTAACTGGCTGAGTCTTTGGGGGCATATCCAGATATAACCATGACACCTGGACATAAAACAGATGGCCAGGTGAACCTAAAGTGCAATTTACCTTTCTAAAATTTCAGAACCTTTCTAAGCCCTATACAAAAAGAGGATAAAGTATGTGTAGTGGTGTGTGCCTGTAATCCAAGGACTCAGGAAGAAAGAGGATCACAAGGTCAAGGCCAGCCTGGGCAACTTAGTGAAATCTTGTCTTGAAATTAAACAAATGGGCTGAGGATGTAGCTCGGTGTAAAGGCCCTCAATCCCCAGTACAGAGAGATGGCAGGTGGCGGGTGGGGAGGGAGAGAGGTTTTTTTTTTTTTTTTTTTTTTTTTTTTTTGGCTAGCAACATTTTAAAGCTGTAATTGCTTACAGAATTTCTAGAACAATATTTTAAGTGACATGTTTGAAGCTTATCGCCAATGAATGTGACCATAGGTGCTACGTGATAATCATGAGATAGCCTATGTGGCATCACTTAATAAAAAACAGGAGTAACTGAAATCAGTGTCTATACATACAGTGGGAGGAACCATATTCCTTGTAAGAAAGGTAAATGGTTCAATTCAGGTTATTGCTCTATGGCCAGTAATTACCTGCATTTATTGGAAGGTAAATTCAGAAATCTTTGTCAGCAACTGTGGATACAATACCAAAATAGTAATAAGTTTTCACTCGCTCAATATATATCCACTGAATGTCTGCTATTCACACATGGCAATCACTGGCAGATGCTGGGAGTAAAGGAGAAGATATAATGACTCCTTTCGTGTTAGGTAGGGGTGGACAAGATACTCAAACATAGAAATTATGGATACAGAACTACAGAAGAAACATGAGATTTCACAAGGAACTAAATGTCTACTTGTAAAAATCAATTTTTCTGTAGTCTTTAAGCTCTACACTTCAATTTTCCTGCAAAAGTCTAAGCAATATAAAGAGCTGGCATTATATTTATAAGCTAAATATATGCATATCCTAACATCTACCAAACTATACATTAGCATATAACCAAAAGAAACTCTTGTACAAAAGTCATATAGAAGAACGTTATTCACAACAACACACAGCAACAACAGGAAAACAACCTAAATATACATTGGTAGAACAGACTAAAAATTTGTAGTGTACTCAAATGAATACTATTCAAAAATGACAATAAATTAATGCCAGCTACATGTAACAACATGTATATATCTTAGTAATATATCATAGTGTATAAAAGTTATAGTCCAGAAAACTACATACAGATTTTACTCTATCTATAAAGAAGTAAAACCAAAAGGCATATTTTTTACACTATAAAGATTTAAAAAACAAAAGTGAATGCTACACACAAAATTAAAAAGGGCACTTGGACCATGGGGAAGAACATATAGAAGGACATAATCTATCGATACTATTCTAAACCTTGGGGACAGTGTGAGTTTCAGTTGTTCATTATGCTCTTTGTTTGTGTGTAGCAGGGTTTTACATTTATTACAGGTAGGGGAAAAATACAGGCTTTGCAGAGTGAAATTGGGTCAAGTAAAAGTAGGAAAAAATACACTCTACAGGATGAGAGTAGGTTACTAAGAAAGAACACGGTAACAGAACTCAATGTCAACTGTAATTTGTATTTTTCCCTTCTCGGGCTGGCATCAGGTTTAGGCCGTCCTGTTGAAAGTCTGATTGAGTGCTCACGAGAAACCCACGTGCAGGGCTTTGAAATGGTTCCGTGCCTGGAATTTTGTAATTAACAGGTTATGCCTTCTTCCCCAGCCAATTTTGCCAACCCCTAGTCACCTGTCTCATTTCCCCCTGAAAGACACGTATCCCCATAATTCTTTAGGGGGTGTTGAGGGAGTGGAGGTCTTCATTGTTATATAGCTACTTCCTCCTGAAAGGGGCTGTAGACCCCACCTACTGGGGATTATGTGCTCTCCCACTCGCTTGTGCTGTTGTCCTCACTGGCTGAGTTGAAGAAAAAAGAACTCGTCAGAAGACAGTGAGAAAAGATTTTGTGTTCATATGAGCTACCCGTTTGATGAGAAAAAGCTTGGTGACTTTGTCACAAGAGTAATTTTGCTATTAGGTTGGCGATGTAGAACCTGAATATGAGAAGAAGCAGATCAGGATTCCACACTCCTGAGGAGGAGAAAGTGTGGAAAAGAGGGGTGTCGGGTAAATTATAGAAAGTCTGAGAGCCACAGTCTTAGCAAATTATACACATTACGGATCTAATTAAAAGCGGGAGTCTCAATACAGGTGCCTGTTTACTTATCTGCACCTGGAACATTCCTACAGTCCAGGAACTGATTTTTAAGAGGAACCTCAGGTCTTTCAGCGGTTCATAGAAGTAGCTTTCTTTTTTGTGATGGTATTTTTCTTCAGACAGTTCAAATGAGGCTGGCTTTACCCTAGAAAGCTCTCTCTGCCACCTTTACTGCATTGGGTGTGGCAAGGATCACTCAAAAGGGGCCCTTTTATTTTGGTTCTAATTGGTCTGCAGGAGTCTCTTCCTTCTATGTTTTAATGAGTACTTAGTCTCCAAGGTGGACACTACCTGGTACCTCTGGGCCAGGAGCTAGCAAGACTGTTCCCAAACAGTTGGAAAGCTTGTTGTAGTTGGGCTACATTAATAAGATTTGTAAGAGTCCCATGGTTTCTTGGTCTACTAATATATCAGAAGATAGAAAATGCCTCCCATATAACATCTCAAATGGACTCATATTTGGCCCAGTTTGGGAGTTTTTCAAACCCATATGAGGGTTGCCCATATACTAGCAATAATTGGAGCCAAGATTCAAATGTCTCTTGGTAAAGTTTTGCCAGAGCACTCTTTAAGGTCTGGTCAGCTCTTCCAACCTGTCCGGAAGACTAAGGTCGCCATATAGAATGGAGATGGTACTTTATTTCTAAAGCCTTTGGCACCCCCTGAGTTCTTTGAGAGGTAAAACAGTGCCTGTTGTCACCCTAGAGGGAGTGGGATAGCCCAAATTGGCAAATGATTTGAGGAGCACCTTGATTACCTCCATAGCCTTTTTTGAATGGGTAGGTATATCAGTGTTCACTAGAGAAACAGATTTAATATATTTAAATATACCAGGATTTCCCAGGTAGGCTTACAATGGTTGCTGCAGAGTCACTTAAGGAAGAATACAAAAAGGTTGTCTGCATACTGGAGACCTGAGTGATCAAGTCCAAAGTGGAAAGCCTGGAGCTCACAGTAGAGTCCTGTGTGAGTCCCTATCAGGAGGCCAAAGGGTGTGCACTGGAAGGCTGAAAAGAGTCTATGGACATTCGGGGTAAGACTGGGGTAAAGACTGGGGCTCCTCTGAAGAAACAGAAGCAAGCCTTTCTTCTTTGTTCCCCTTTTTATTCCATTCAAGCTACAAGCCTATTGGTTGCTGCCACTCACAGCCAGGGGGTGTTTTCTGTCTTCACTAAGTCCTCTCACTCACACAGAGAACTATGCTAACCCAAATAGTTGGGTGTTTCTTACTGAGGTTTACACAACAGTTAACCAGAACAGGAGGGAAGACCTCAATCCAGCCTGTAAAGGTGCAAATTAGAACCAATATTTGTGTAAATCCCCCACATGGGGGAATGTGGGTAAATAAATCCTAATTGCCAGTCCTCCCCAAGGTATATCCGTCTCCTTTGTACAGGTTCTGACAAAGGAGGTGGGGTGGGATTGCCAGGGCTATTGTAGGCACAGAGTGGGCAAACTTTACAGACCTTTCGGGTGGTTGACCCTAGTCCTAGTCCAGTGAAAATTTGAGTGACCATTTCCAATGTAGCATCTCTTCCTTTATGGAAATAAAAATGAGGGGTTTTTGTAGCTTTCCACTGCGTCCCTTGAGGAAGGACCAGATTGTTTCCTAAATACCACCAGATTCCTTTTTTAATTTGCTCTTGTCCTAAGGTCCATTTATCTTTGTAGGGGTATATAGGCTGGTTTTAATTATTTTTCAAGAACTGGGAATAGGGTTAGGGTCTTGAGGGGCTGTAAGACTGCCTTTTGTGGCCCCCCCCATCAGTCAATCTTTTAATTTCCTAATGACCATTTAGACCTGTCTCTTTGGTGTCCCTTATAATGCATGACAGCAATCATCTTGGAAAGACAGCCTCTAGGAGTTGTAGCATTTCCTACTTATGCTTTATAGATGATTGCCTATTGGTTTATGCTCTTCATTTTTAAAATCAAGGGCAGTAAAGTTCACATAAATTTTCATGGATAAATTAGGATTAAACCAAGACACGAAAATTGGTAGAATATAATTTTGGTTATTGTTTACAACCGAATGGAAGCAAATGTGACCAACTCAATTTTGTGTGCTTCCTTGTGCATGCTCTCCTGTGGTATTTAAAAAGAACTCAAATGACATACTTTGTAAATCTATATCCAGCTGGAAGGCAGAAAATCTTTTATAATTTTTTAAAATGTGTATTTCTGGAGAATTTTAGGGTTAATGGTTTAATGTTGCATAGATGTCTTTCTTGTCTCCAAGTCTCTTTGAGCCTCTGATTTGGCTCCCAAATGCTTTCACTTTCTTTCTTCTTTTTTGACCTGCTTAATCACTACCACCATTTCTCAATTTCCACAATGGCAGCTGGGAAGAGATTTTTAACATTAAACAAGATTTAATTGACCTTGGGGATGAAACATGAGGTAACTACAAAATAAAGAACCGCAGGCTGCTTTTAGGTCCACAAACCCCAGTCTCTACACAAAGCCACCCAATGGGTGCCTCTTTTCCCACCCACAATGTAACAGGGGTCAGCTTATTTCTCCTCAGAGGTAGGACTTTTGAGTGAGTGCCTCCATCCTAGGGATCGAAAGAATGGAAAATTCCAGAGTATGGTTCATCTGCTTATGTTTTGTCCCAGGGTCTGACTTAATTTTAGGAAGATAAACAGAGGTACGATTAACCTCCTTCGGGAAGTATTTTACCTCTGTTCATAGGTCTGTACTTTTATTCAATCCCAAATTATGTCAAAGACAGCAGAATACTACTATCATTCAGCATCGCACTTCCCTTCCTCTGTATTACTCATTTTTAAATAGCTAGCAATGAAGACTGTCCTCCAGAGAAAATCAGGAACTCATTTCTGCACTCCAATGCTCCCCAGTCCCTGCAAGCGGTTGCTTAAAGGACAACATACACAATGCTAGAGAACAAAATTTAGAGTCAAAACATCCTAAACTCACATATTTCTCTCTCAAACAGAATTTTCAGACATACAACTGCAAAGAGAACATACTATTCCCACTCAAAAGAATTTCTCATCCAGAATACCTAATTTGCCCCAGTTCCTTTATGAGCATCCACTGAAGAACTAGGGAGAGACGGATTTTAAAAATTACCTATTTGCCTAGTCGTGGTCTTACAACTTTCATCACCTTTCCCCACAAATTTAGGGCTCACTGTGAAACAGAACACTTCTTAAATAAGCACATTTAAAACAAATGCTTTAGAAAAAAAAAAAAAAAAGGATGGGTAGTAGAGCTTGTTCATATGCTGTCTCCCTCCTTCCCAAAAAGTCTGGATAATCTCCTAGCCTTTGCCTTTTACACACACAGGTTTGTCCTGTCTCATTAAGCAATGGGGCTGTTTCCTGTTTCACTGGAAACTCCTCCCTCAGCAGCTGATTCGCTCCACTCCTGCAGTAGCATAGCGCTTACCAAAGGCACCCAATAATGAACAGATTTGTGGAAGAGAGGCGGAAAAAGGGCTCGGCATTTTTCGAGATATTACTAGGAAAACAAAAATGGTCCCGGAACAACAAAAACCACCCAAACTTGGATAGGTGCCCACTTTCAGGGTAGTCTCAAATAAGGGGCGGACCGCA